>JAPDSC010054272.1:482764-508711 GCA_026290005.1 Latrodectus geometricus
TTTCTTTGGAGATTTAATTATAAATTCATTTGAAGCAATATTTACAATATTTTTCTTCCTAGTATGTTCATTGTACATTAAAGAACAATAATTTATAACATAATTAAGAGAAATTATTATATGGAAAAAACTGAATTGAATATTGAAGATAAATAGAATAAAAAACTGTTCTAGTTAAAAAATTCGAAACAAATTTCTTTTTGTCTGAAAAAATTTTAAGGGTTTTTAATTCATTATAAAATTATACTTGTTTCCAGTTTGATAGAGGACAAAATTTAAATAAAATTTTATTTGATTTTTTTTCAAAATTTTGTTAAGCAATATAAAGTTACAACTCTAGTAATTAATATCTGAATAGATATAAAGGAATTTACTGATGCCAAAGATTATTTAATATTTAATTTTGTTGTAAATGTGTATTTTTCATTAAATGATTATTATTTTTAATATCCTCAGTGTTTGAAAGATATTGCAAAATTAAAATTCATTGTCAATTAGTAAGATTTATCTTTTTCAAATTATAAAAGCCTTTGAATTTTTAAATGATTTTCTTGTTTGACTGTTAAGAATCTGAAATTGCATATCAATATACAGTTGGAAATTTTAGTGAATATAAGAAATATATGTTTCATCTTATCATATTATTTGTAAAGATTCCAGAAGAATTAAACGTTATAAACAGAAGTAATCTTTGGACTAATCTAATAGTTTCTCTTAGTTCGTAAGTACTTTGCAAAATAAGCAATATAATAATAAACCAGCCGGTGCTTCACTTAAAACAGGCTATTTAAAACACATAAAGTTATGTAAATTTGAAAAGAGAAGGATTACTATAAAACTTACATTATTTCAAGATTTTTCATTAAATACTCATTTTAAGAGTTAATAACAGTGCTCGATGTCATTTTTTTTATACATGAAGTTTTACTAATGCGATTTTTTATAAATTATTTCTAGGCTAGATTCATTTGTAAGACTAAAAGATTATCTTAAAGTACTACTTAAAGTAATAATATTGTGCAAGTCAAATTTTAGCATTTTTATGATTTTTCAGAAAGCTAAATATCTTTTAATGGATTAAATAAAAATTATAAGTTGAAAGTTTTAAATTGAAAACTATCAAAGGGAAAGTTAGCAAATTTAAATAATGGGAATTTGATTTAATTTGATTTAAAAAGTGAAATCAGATTATTGACTTTCGACTTTTCCAGTAAAAGTATTTTTTTATCAAGTTTTGTTTCTTTATAAATTAGTTGGCAGCATTTATTTGCAAAAATCCTTAATTTGACGTAAAGAAATTTCACATAACTCAATAAATTTTTTTATATTATTTTAAGATGATTCTCATATTTTTACTTATTAAACGATAAAAGCATCACATTTTTTCTTCTTACAGGCTTTCTTTTCATCCAGTGTTCGTGACAAAGTTAAATGAGGTGGTAATATTAGGAAAAGGCTTTTTAATTAAATGATGGATAATAATATAATATTACTAGGCTGGTGTGATAAATTTGACTTAATAAATTCGAGTCCTTTAATCGAAATATTTGAATTACGACAAATTGTTAAATTTTCAAATGCATGTTTACTTCAATTTAACATTAAAAATAATACATAAAATATAGCAAGTTTCATTTTCTCTAATCAAAATTCTAAAATTACCTTTTGTTATTAACTTAGATTACCATTTCTTTTAGCTAAAATTATTTTAAAATAATGTAACTTTTGAGATTATTTTCTTAAAATTTATATTTAAAGTCCGCCTCATAAAATGTATGCCTGAGAAATTTGAAATGATATAACACATACATAAAAATAATAGCAAGAAATAATGTTCTTTTTGCTTTAATTATCTGCCTATTTATCAAGAAATAAATTATAATTTTTTTGATATATAAGAATATGCCTATTCATTAAAGTTAACACATTCAGGTTAAATAGTTTATAAAATAAATCATTTTTTACTTTTCAGTGGAATAACTCTCGAGAAAAAAACTTATTATTTTATGTGTACTGCAATATATTTAGTTTTACTATTATTTATATTTTATTAACATAAACCATTTTTAATTGGATGCAATTACCATTATGTGCAATAAGCGTCACATTGCTCAACAAATTTTGCAAATTACCACATATAAAACTAAAATCCTTTGCTTATTTTCATTTACCAAGGTATATCACTATATTTTTAGAAAAGCATGCTACTTGGTGCATGTGCTTCAACTTCTGTGTAGCAATATATTTGAGAAAAACAAAGCATAAATTTCATTATATGTATTTTTATTACTTTCATGTAATAAAATATATCGTATCCATTATAACACAAAAAAGATCAAAGTTATTCATAAATGATGTTGTTTTAAATATATTATTGGCATGGAGCTAGTTTAGCTTAAAAATAATTAGTGGTTGTAAATACTTTGTCTTATACGTATACTTACCCAAAAAATTAACTTTATACGTAATATAAAGTACTTTGAATCCTGTGAAATGTATTTATACAAAACTTTCTCTGCTATGGTGACAGTTGAAAACATTTTGTAATTAAAGTTTGTGAAAATATCCAGTGCTAGTCTAAAGCTAAACTAATATACAAGAAATTGCAGTATATTTACTTAGCCACCATTGTTGACTTACTAGATACTACTTAGACTATATACCAAAAGAACTGCAATACCTATCCATCAGCTCACCTGTTTATGACAGTTCATTATAGAGTGAGACAATTAAAAAATTTGATAATTATAGTTAAAATTTTTCTCATTGTAATAAATAAGAATTATAACAGAAAAAAGTGTTTAGTTATTATAAAATTCGCAGTAAATTATTTTAAAATTTTATTCATTTAATGCATTATATCTTCACATTAAATATAATAATAGCGTGAGTAATTTGTTAGCAGAATTCTAGCTCAAATTAAAAGAATGAAAAATTAATATCATTTCTAAATTTTATTAATTTGATAAGTTATAATGGGCAAATAATATAATAATCGTACAAGTAATCTGTTAAAAGAATTCAAGATAATTAATAATATCCTATAAAAATTTAAGTCTGTGATATTCATGATAATAACAAATGAATGAGTATATAACAGGTTCTTATGTTTTGTTGTAATTTATTTACTTGTTAAGTTTGCTAGGAAGAGATATATATGTGTATGTATTCTATTTGTTCAATTTATATACTGAAGTAAAGAAATATCCTCGATTTATCCCACCAGCTCATTTGTGGTGGCTATTACATGTCGTGATAAACTTCCATGTTTCTTCTTAATAGTTTGGTTGGTCCCAATGACAAGTTATTCTGTTATTCTACCCGCAAACTTAACTAACTTGGTAATGTTACAAACAGAGAAAAAGCTTTCATTCTTTGCCATTATCTTATTGAATTCTTTCTTCATCATTGAAACTTGGAAAGGGTAAATATAAAAATAAATAACATAAGTCTCTCTGGATTTATCATCTTCTTGTAGAAATAGTATCTTTTTTTGTTGCCATTCTCAAAAGTTCTTCTCATCATATATTGCTAAAACTTATTTAACTTATTCTGAAACTTTGAATTAAAACTTAAAATAAATAGTTCTTATGAAAGATTTCGTAAGATGATTTGAAGGGAAATTAAAGTAAGATTATATAAACATTGACTAAAATGAAGGAAATAGCAATGAAAATTGAATAAATGTATTCTTTAAAATGTAATAAAGTTCATTTAATAAATATCTTAGCTTTTTAAAATGAAAATCAATTCAACAGAACTTATCAGAACGAAAGGACGATATTGCATAAATGCAAATTTTATATTCGAATAATCCCCATATTTTCTAGAATATTGAGAGAATGTACTATGAATTCCACAATCTGTATTCGCTACTCAATATGTTTCTTTCTCCATTAAGCTGATTATATTTCTACCAATGGTGAAAAAAATAGTTTTTTAATTAATGTTGTTACATTCAATTCTAAATTGGGAAAAAAACGCGTATAAACGTATTCAAAAGTTAGTATGCATTGCATTACTAATACTAAGATTTATTACTTCGTAGAGAATCCTACAACATAATTGACGACTCCTTCATTATATAATTATTTGCATGTAATATTCCATATTTAATCGATTTACAAACTTAAAAGAGATTGAACTTTCCTTAACAAGAATCCATACAAATCCTACCATAATGGTTGGATTTATGTGGATTCTTTAGTTTAAATTTAAATGCTATGCTGTATTTGCTATATTCAAGTCTTGTTTTTTTAAATTGACCAATGATTATTTTACTGTTTATTAATTCAGAAGATTTCATAGTATAATTATATTGATTTGAAAGTTAAATTTAAGAATTTTTTATACAGTAATTTTTAATAAGATTCTTTACATTAAAATATGTTAAATAATAATTATTCTTAGTCAATGTCTTAATAACATAAATATATATAAGATACCATTATAAATGTCAACATTATTACATTTATAATATAATTGTATTTTTGAAGATAAACTGTGAAGAAAAATATACTTGTTCAGAAATCGACATCAGTTTCTTTAATTTCTGTATTCTTCGTTAAACTTTCTTTCTTATTAAGAATGTTTATTTGGATATTTTATCAACTACAGAAAACATAAAAGATTATCTATTAAGCAATTTAATTGCAAGTTTAAGCAAAACTGAAAATATTTTTGACTACATATTACAAATATAATTAATGAATTTTGTAAAAATTGTCTGGAGAAATGTATGTGGTTAAAATGGAGAAAAAGAAATATCAGCGAGAACAATCAGTGAGGGTATCAAAGCATTTTGAAAAAAATAGTAATGATATAAGCTTTTTCCAATTTTAAATATCCAAAAATTTCAAGGGGATTTACACACACGGAACTTAATAAACCAATTATATCTGAAATATCATTTTAGAAAAAGAAATACATTTTTCAATTTAATTAATTTTTATAAAAGATATAAATTAAAGTTTTACTTAGATAAATTTTAAATATAACTCATTTTTAAAATCCAGAAATGATTTTAAGCAAAAAAAATTTCTCGAAACAATTACCATTTTTATATTTAATATTATATCAAATAAATATATTTTTGCAAAATTAATCTCAGTAAACCATTTAATGTAGTTTGTAATTCATAAATTTAAGAATTGTATATAGTTTTACATTTTTATCTACGAATCAAATTATCAAAAATTTAATTATTTAAATATCTAAGTAAATATTTTAATGAATTAGTTCCTTCTTCAAATTTTCGTCATATAAATCAAAATAGTTAAGTTGAAAATATAATACTTGTTTCAAAATTACTTTTTTTATTTTCTTAATATCATAAGACAAATAAACGCATTCTTCCTTAATGAAGTTATTTTCAAACATAATAAATTGAGATACCTATCAAATATTAAACTGCTTTTAATCATTACACATGTGGCATAATATTTATGAACAATATATAAATACTTTGAAGAAAAAATCATTTGCAGCCAATTCTCAGATAATAACTTTCATTTATGTGGTTAATGATGTCTAAAATTTGGAAAGCTTGCTTATTTTGTAGCAATGTGTTAGATGGTCTTCATTCTCTTCATTGATGTTCTATGATAATTGTTAGATATAGAAGTGAAATTTCGGAATTCTGTATTAGACATTTTAGGGATAGAGTAGACTCCAGTTTAATTTTAATAAGCAAAAACTGGCGCATAACTCATCCAGTCAAATGTTTTCTCATGAACGAAACTATTCATAAGATGAACTTTAGCCATCCTATCCTCACATAAAGAAAATGTATCTATGAATTTATAGAAAGAGAATTTCAAACAGCAGCTTTTCTCTGAGAACCCTCAGGTCCTGAAAACCCTTACTTAACAGGGGAGACAATTTTGTGTCATGAACTTATATATTCCCTTATTTGCATTATGAAGTTACGGTGTGAGAGTTATATATACGTAAGAAGGTTTTTCGGGCACATTTGACTTATTTTTTCTTGTAATCATTCATTAGTCAATTCATAAGTATTCTAGACATTTCTGTTATAGTGTGCGTTATTCAAACTCAGATGTACGTGTTAAAATTATTGTCAGGTGATTTCTCTATGTGTGTTATGTCAAATTATATTGATACAGAAGTTCACTAAACCCCTCAAGTACTTCGTTAAATAATTTAACGAATTTTAAAATTCTATCATTATTAAAAACCAACATAGTACTGTATAATGTTGGAATTATTTTTCGTTCTTCAATATACGTTTGATAATTTGTAAGATAACATAAAAATAACTCTTAAGAATGTTTTAAGCGAAGTTTAAGCAAATAATATTTCTGGATGCAAAAATTTTTAATTTATTGTTCAATATTGAAATAATGATGCTTAGTAAATAAGGTAAATAAAATTACTGTTTAAATTAATTACAAAATTATGCTGCAATATCATCTTATTGCATAATATGTGATTCTGTCAATATATTTTGAGATGTATTCATTTTCCACTCGAATAAATCTTTAAATTAATATACATATAAATAAAAAGTGATATAAATTTTCATGAGTTCATAAAGGTTAAATAATATTTCAACTATCAAAATAATTATGATATGCTATTACATGCTTTATAATTAAATAAAATGATGAATAAAATTTTTATGGTAAAAACATCTAACAATGGTATTGCTAACGAAGAAATAATTTTTAAATTTAACTATGAATACTTCTAAATAACTTAGTAAAAATCTTATAAAGAACAGATATATAATATTCACAAGGAAAATAAAAAATGAAGCAACATTTAGGCTTATGAATTGTGTATTTTAAATCCTTAATAATATACATTAAAATTGTTTGTTTTAGTTCATTTGAAAATTGAGGTAAAATCGTTAATAACGGCTAATTTTTAAAATTTATTCATTTTTCTGTTAATTCATCTTACTCATTGTTCAGAGGTCTATTTTTAATTAAAATTGATCACCGAAAAGTCATGAATAGAAATTTATGTTTGCTCATCACTGCTGGTCTTTGAAAATGCTATATCAGCAAAAGATAAAAAAAAACATACTTTAGTAAAGAAATAGCATTCATTTTGAATGTTAATTGATTGAAAATACAGCTTTCTGTTAGAAGAGGAAGACAATAAAGTTATTAATGTGTATTACCATCACGACCACAATGACTAAAAAAAGTATTGGCTGTATCGTTGGGAATGACAACCTAAATTGCTTCCTAATAGCAGCTAGCACATAAAAATCTGAGCAGATGTGATTAGTGGTATACAAAACGAGAGAAAAGGCCTGTCAACGAAGTAATGTTGCTTGATAGCTAAGAAGAAACCTTGGACTATGCGCACAGTGTGAAAACATGCATTGTCTTATAGATGGAAAATCACAAGCAAGACTTAGATGTAAGGAAGGAAAATAGGCTGTAAGATTTCAAAAATACGTCACTAGCAGATAAATGTACTACTAATAAGTATTTTTTGACTAGGGTAGTGAAATTCAACACCACCTCATTAATCAGAATAGTACGTCGATGCATAAAATGTCCTACTAATGTGTACATTTTATGCAGTTTAGAAGACTTTTTTCGATAATTCTCTCAATTTCTAACTGATTTCTCAGAATAGTTATTGCTATATTATTCGAATGTGCCGCCCAACCTGTCTAGTGGTTAGCGTAACTGACTACGGATAGGGAGGACCTGGGTTTGAATTTCGGCTCGGACATGGATGTATTTTTTCTCTCTCTCTGTGTATCTTGTCCTTTCCTCAGATGATGGATGAATGTGGCCCGCTCTAAAAACGGGTTTGTGGTGATGTGGCGTGGGTGATGCTACTCGTACCTCCGTGACTTGGTTCACAGGTGCCCACCGGGTAACAATAAAATAAGTAGCAGTTTCCGGCCTTATTGGACAAATGGGTTAATGTACTTACTTGCTCAAGGGTGCCCGCCATAAGAAATAAAAAAAATATTATTTGAATGTTCACCTCAAACAATTAGTCCACTATTGTAAATTCCAATGATTTTGGCTTACATTCAAAAGTAACCAAAGGTTAAACGAATTACAAAATCTGCTACAATTGGTATTGAATGATTCGTTTGAACAGTGATTGTTGAAAAAAAAGTTTCGTTGTAATATAAATGTGACTGAGAGTGCTGTATTCACTACGTGGAACAGAATATGCTTATCTTTTCTCTTAATAATGCAATGAGATGGCTACAAATGCTACCCCAAATCAGAACTTTTCCTCCTCTTTACTAATTCCATACTAGCATGATTGTGATTCGGTTGTTTCCAACAAATATTATTTTCATCTAAAGATAATTCAAGGTCTTAGAGAGAGTGACAATTCTACCTCAATAGCTTTTTTAGATACATTGAGATGTCTACAAACGCAAAAGATATCTCGTAAAAATTATTCAAAAGGGGAATGCGTACTTATTAAATATAATTTATAAGCAATACTTCAGTTATTTGCACATATTGTCAGAAGCAGAAATCAATAACCCACATTTCATCATGTTACATGAGCTACGAAAATATCCAGTACATTGGATTAGCTTTATTGTATTAAAATTATTAAACCTTTTCAGGAAAACATATCAGCATAACTAGAGACATTTTTTTTATTTAGGAATTCAGCTAACATAAAGAATTGGAAAATATTCTACCCCATTTTTTGCTCTATTAGCTAGGAAATTTCTACAGGCTGAACTGGCAGTTGAACGGTTACCACTCTGGCTCAACAATGAGTCAAATATAATATATCTATTGATATATTTTTATTTTTCTATTTTTCTATTTGTAATATAAATATCAACATGTATCTCTGTTCACCGTCAGGTATCACGGGTTCTAAAAGGTACAAAACCAATGAAAAATATTTAAAAAAAATATTCCTACAAGAGATATATTTTTAAATAACAAGAAAAAAAATTAAGTACCTGATATAAAAGCTTTTGATTTTTTATAGTGAGCAGATAACAAACTTTTAAAAAGCCTTCAAATTCTTTCCAAAAATCATATACCTAAGCTTCATAAATTTTGTTTACTTTTACTGAGCTGCTGAATAAATAGTTGAGATTTAAAAAAAAAAATAATCTTCAAAAAAGTTTTTTTTAAGAAAATTTCATCTCTTTAGAAAAGAATAAAATCTAGGATATGAATTTCTAAGTTTATTGTAATTTTTTTTTTCATAAAAGACGCCAATTTTTTTTTCTGAATAGATTTCATTTCAAATAAATTTTTGTACATATATAAAAATGGAGTATATGATTTTTTCTGAAAACCTCCTTGAAAACTATGTTACAGTTGATTTTTGGTATTCATACAGCTTTGAGTTCATATGAATTAAATATAAATAAATGGAATATACATAAATATTGTATTCTTTATTTTAGTATATATATAAATGCAGTATAGATTAATTTACAATATCATTTTCTATAAATTTAAGAATTCTATTGAACATAGAATGACATATCTGAAATTTCAATTAGGCAGATTTTAAAATATCCAAATTTTATAACTGAATTAAAAATATTCAGATTCTAGGTCTATGTGGCATAAATTTTAAACAAAAATAAATTACCCTTACAAACATAATGGAATATGCTTAAAAACATTCTATTTTTTTCGTGACCACAAAGATCGTTTGCGTATTTTTCGTTCAACGGCTATTTTTTTGCACACGATGGATAATTGCATTTGGACCTACAGCTGAAAGTAAATACCATTCCAATGAAATCATGCAAACCTAAGGTTGGGTTTGAACCCAAAAACACTTGAACTGAAGGTAAGAAAGTCAACCTATCAGCTACCATCTCAATCTGACTGTGGAGAATGTTGAAGAAATAGTGAATATTTTTCATTTTCAAAGTTAAATATTGTGAACATGTAAACTATAAATGTTATAACAAATCAATAACTGATATAATATAATGGTGTAATTATTAGCAAATTAAAGAAATATATGAGTGAGCTTTTAATTTTTTATTATGAAAATTATAATTTAATTAATTTTGGTAATAATTTCTTGTTTCATATGAGTTAATCCCTATTTTCAAGAGAATGTTTTCGAGTTTTTTGCTTTTAAAGAGTTAATAAGTAATCTGAGTTTAATCATATACATTAGTTTGGGGAAAAAGTAATCCATTATTTTTTCGGTAGACGTCTGTAGTGATCGATATCTCGTGAGGTATCTATCAAACAATTTCAGATTTATGCTCGTTGGAAAGCTGACATTTGACACTAAAATATCCTCTTGCGGTGTTTTGTTTGATTAATTCAGTTACGAGTACAAGGTTTTAAAAATGGAAGACAACAGACAGAAAATTGGATACATTTTCTTTTTTCTCTTGTAACGGCGAAAAAGATTGCCAGGTGGCTAAAATTGTGAAAGGTGTTTATCGTCCTATATAAGACTGTAACAACCAGTTACGTACAATTTTTGTTTCGTTGATTCCGTTCTGGTATTTTTAATGTTAGAGATGCACCTCGCATGTGGATACAGCATCGTCGAAAATGTCTGTAAAATATCAAAAATGGTCGAAGTTGACCGCAAGTCAGCAGTAGTAACGCGCAAGACCTAAAACTCTACATGAAAACTGTTTTAAACCTTTTTACAAAGCGAATCCAAAAGAAGTTACATAAAGTTCACGTGAAAATAATGGATTTCTTTTTCCTCAACCTTATACAAGCAAATTTGTTTCATAGATTGATATTAACACAAATTTTGTTAAATATAAAATAATGGTGTAACAATGTGTCTCCTGTTTACCGGATGGTTACCAAATAATACTGAGGAGGAAAGAAATACATTCGAATGTCATTATTCTTAATTTATTTGGCTGAATTTACACTGTACCCAAAACTTCACTATGTAACATCTAACATGTTAAGCAATTTATTTTACATTATTTGTCTTTTAGAGCAGTCCATGCTTATCTTAAGAAGATTTTATCTTGTACATAGGAATGGCCAGGTAATTTCTCCTTACACAAGCTTCCCATGTCTTTGAATTGTTAATGCCATCAACATTAAGAGGCAGGAGGTTTAACACCCATGTATACTTGAAATAATTCATGTTGAATAGTTGTAACGGATGAATATTTTGAAAAGCATAAAACATAAAATATCACTGTGTGCTGTGAATTCTACGCAAGTAGTAAGCAATTTTTCACAATTATTGAAGAAATGAGCTAAGAGCATTAACGCGCTACATCCCAGCAACTGTATAAGGCTCGGAGATTTTTTCCCTTCTACACATATATTATTTGATAATAATACATGGGTAGATAAAATAAGATCAATTACTAATTAAAAGTATTATCATTATTTCTATTAGATGTTTAAAATTATCGGCAACTGATTATTTACTTAACAGATAAAATGTGTAATAGTCTTTTATATTATGTCAAGTTTATAATAGAAGCAGCATTTTGAAGAATTATTTACGTTACTTATTTGTATGTTTTCACACTGTCATTTCAAATAATAGTCGAGATTACCCTTTTAATGTAGGAAATTTGCTTTGGTATCTTGATAAAGTTTAGAAATAAATTTATTTAGATTATTCTATTCCCAGAACAATTAATGTGATTACTTCTATACATAGAAGCAATAGTTTTATCAAAGATTATATGATTTTAGTTTCTTCATAGATAACACACAAAATAATTAATTAGAAATCTCCTAAGGATGAGAAATTCTGGAGGAAATTTGCGTAAAGGTAATTTGAAGAATTAACAATTTACTGTTTTATATTTCAACACGACATGCATCTTCAAACCCAATTTTTGCCATTATTGTCAATTGCAAAAATTGGGTTTGGAAATGCAGGGATTGTGTTTATATACAGAATTTAATTGAGAATAATTTCATTTTTCTAAATTTTTATAGTTTTATAATTCCTTTTTAGTTAGAATCGTAAATGACTTAAATAACATACAGAGGATGACAACATATTTCAATTGTTTCAGAGAAAATTATATTTAATGTTATATAATATTTTACAAATGATTTCGCATTGCGATAATTCCTACAGGGAGTGTTAATACAATTTTGTAATGATTTTGAAAAGTTATATAATTCAATAAATATATATGAGCATTTTATTTTCTAATATGTTCATTCTGAAAGCCCGTTTACTGAATTATCATATTACATCTTGATTTCCAAGAAAACAGTCCTTTTCTTACAACATTAAGTCTTATATTGTTTCATTCCTCCTTTGCAAACTTTTAGAGTCCATCCAGTATTTAGAGATGCTACTTATAAAGAGCTTATTTTAACTCCCCAAATACACAATAATCCTTAACATCAGAAGATTTGAATGGGATCCATTTAAAGGGAATAGAAATTTAATTTCATTTTCATTTTTTTAAAAAAATTAGATCAGTGGACACAAAGGTATAGCTTGGAACCTTATCCTTATGGAACTTAATACAGTGAAAATCATTTGAATAAAGAAATGGAATTTCTTCTTTGAAAATAGGTTGCCGAAACATACTTCTGATAGTAATCCGAAATAGTTTTGACATTTTTTCAACTTTTCTTATTTTAAAACTTTCCTTGCTTTCTCTAAACCAAATTATTAAGTCTTTTTTACTCTTCTCCGGTAGTAAATCTATCTTTATTGTTGAAATCAGATAAATATATCCAAGCCATATCAATTGTAGCTATATATTTCCATTTTTCACCTACCAAATAATTATCACACAACAATCTGCATATAATCTTATCTAAGAAATATGTTTTAATGCAAGGTAATGAACATCATGCAGTTTTGCTTTAAACAAGATTTTCTAATTTTGTTTACAGTTTCAACACAGATATTTAAAGATTTTGCAATAGTTATTTGGGTAATAAACAAGAGATGCGACTTTAAGTTAATTACGCTATATATTTAACCTTTGTTAGGTATACATTTTTTTCATTTTCTTCTAATCAAATGTTTTCTTCTTTCCTTTCATATTAATTATATCACTTATTTAACTTGCAGAAATATTAAAATCCATATCATTACATCTTTTTTTAATATCTGGATAAGGGTATTTCTCTTCGGAAAGGCCAAGAATATAATCTTCCATCCATCATTTGTTTTTCAGCGACATTTTAAGCAAAGAATATTTTTAATATTGCAGACGATAATTAAGCCCTATAATATATTTCCGATTACATTTTTATTTTTAAATTAAAATTTCATGGAGAATATTAAAATCATTACAATAATTTGCGAACCGCTTCTTTAAGCTTAGTCTTCTTAGAATTTCATTTTAACTCAAATAATCATTAAAAATATGAATTGTTTCATAACACACTGTATAATATTAATAATCTATTTAATAGAATTCTCTTTTATAAATTATGCATTGTGGAAGCTTACGTTTTCAAAAGATAGTAATGTATATTTAATATGTAATATAGTAAGAATATAAAATTATTTAAACTTTAGCTTAATAAAAATATCTTAATAGTGTCCAGTAATTTTGACAAGTAACTGCTGTTAATCACAGAAAACGTTAGCAATGAAATTAAATATAATAAATAATTTCTTAGATTACAAGTAAATTTATTACAATAACCTTCAAATTTTGAATAAATAAATTATAATTTTATATTCATTCACACAAAAATAATATATCCTTTTTATTTAACGATGGTTTAATACTATTATAAATTTAAAAAATTCTAGAAACTGAAATAATTGCATACTTCGTATAAAAATAAGTATACAATATATTATGTATTTTTCGAATAAATATCTAATTACTGATCGAAATTAAAAATGTCTTGAGTTAAGGAAGACAAATTACCGGAATGCTTAAAATATATTTAAATTTAACTCACGTATAAAGCATTTTGGAATTACTTTAATTAAAATTTAAAACTGAAAATCATTAATCATACATTTTGATGATGCATAGAATAGTTAATGATATCCTAAAAGAGCACTATAGCTCACATTAATCTTAAATATTTCTTTATTCTTTACGCATAAATTAAAAGAAAATAATTCTAAATATTAATAATTTATTTTCTCTAAATATATATTTTATGTCATATTTAAATGAAGAAATCTTTGTTGTAATGTGCATGAAACATATTACAAATAGAAATTGTATTTTTTCTGATGAATACGATAGCAAATAACATCGAAAATGAGTTTTAAATTTAAAGTGCAATGCACAACTTAAAATTTCAATTTCTTATTTGGATCCTTAAAAAGAATCTTGTTTTAACGCATTATATTAATATTAATTGTACATTATATTTATTACTTACTATAAATATGTTTTTTGATTGCATGTGATTTTATTTTTGATTTAACGCTTAATAAATCCATGATTAGTGCTATATTTAATTGTATAATTTTTTATTTCAGTGTAATGTAATATTATATTTGTAATTTCGTACTTCATAAAATATATTATTAAATATATTTTTATCCAATGATGGATCAAATATTATTGAATACTAAAGTTAAATATTTTACAGACTGTATAAACAATAATTAAATAGAAATAAAAATTTATATTTGTTAATTTTTATTAATATATGAATAGCAGTTTCATTTTTTTAAGTGAATTGCTTAAAGTAGGGAAAGTATGGGAAGCTTCTTTATACTCTTTCCTCTTTTAAACCTCATTACTTAAATTTCAGTTAAGTTCCACGAGATATCGAATATAGTTTTAGTTTACTTTCCACAAAAATTTGAAATAAAATGTATCTTAAGTTAGTAAGGGAAGAAATAAGGATTCGTAATTTATTTTGATACGCATTATCTTTTTGAACTAAAATCTAACTAATTTTTCAAATTTAATTGAAGAAAACTTATATTGTATTTGTACCTGATAACTGTGTCAAACTCATGAGAATTGCAGATAAAGAAACAGTGACGAAATAAAACTTATAACAATCAATTTACTTAAGAAATATTTGCTTAAAAATATTAAATATAGTAAGATTATTTCAACCCAAAATGTGGTGGAACAAATTTTATTTTCAGGTTCAAGATTATCTGATAATTTTCTGATATTCATTCAAACTGAATAGGCGAAAATATAGAAAAATGATAATATTAGTTTTTAGTTAAAAAAAAGTAAGTCACTAGAAATACAAATAAACTTTGAATGTTAAATATCTGATAAAAAGAAATTTTAAGACATGAATGGTCTGTTACGATAGTTTGAGTTTCTAAAATATGCGTCAAAAGTTTTGCGAAAATAAACACAGACAGTTAACAAGTTAATGTAATAATTGAAGTGTTTTGATAGAAAGTCAGGTTTTGTGAATAAGAGAGAAAATGTTTATGAAAAGAAAATTAACACATTCATCAGCCAATAAAGTGAAAGCTTATTTCGGAGTTTTTGAGTGAATTTCAAGTTATTAGAAAAGAAATGTTAAAAAAATAACACGCAGTTTTTACTTAAAGCAATATGAGAATTTAATTAGTTATTTTCTATTCTTCTCCAAACTATACGAGATATATAATTAGTTTTTACTTATATTTTTCACCATAATCAATTTTAGTGTATAATTTAAAACCACCTTAATCTATTTTTTGGTTACTTTAAAATGGAATTTAAGTAGAAAATAAGTCTATTCTAAATAACTAAATTTTCCAATATTAACACAGATTCCGCTTATTACCTCAGCAATTATTATATAATGCTTGATTTTTTAAAAAAAATTACTGCTGAAAATGTTGTCTGAGTTTCTATAATTATTTAATACCTTCTCTTGTAGTAAATTTCACAGAATATTTTATTTATTTGTCTTAAAACTGCTCACTAAGATTTACTGCTAAGATTTCACTTATAGATTCATTAAGAATAATTGTGCTTTTAGATAAAATTAAGTATAAATTTATGATTAAAAAGAAAAATAATCAAACGTATCATACGAATTAATTCAATTTGATCTGATCAAAATTGAGAGTAAATTTCAATTTCATTACATATGTATTTCAATATTTCACTATGTGTGTTAGTATATAAAAATTATAAAATATACAATTATTATTAAATTATTTTAAAAAATGGTTTGCAGAAAATATATGTTTGACAGTATAAAAGAGAAATTATCTTTTTGAGTTATTATATTTTTGTACTTCCATAAAACAGACAACTCCAGAATCAGAAACATAAGTACAGTGGCTTAGTTATCAGAACTTTGTTCAACTATTGTTTAAAAAACATTCTTTTGCAATCCTATTTAATATGCTTCTCAAATAAATGTCTCCCGATACAAATTTAAATTAAGGAATAACTTTTAAGGTAATCATAATATAATAACTTATTAAATTCATTTTAAGACGAGATTTAAAATAACTATTTTCAAAGCAAATCAATTTAATTTTTTATTTAGAATATGTCGACGAATTTTAATCATATAATCAATAATATATTTTGTCTAGACACAATTTTAACACATGACTGATTTTACTTTAACTTCCCGTTTCGTCTTAATGCAGGGACATTGAAGATTATTTGTAAAGTTTATTTCATAAAGTAGAGAATTTTCAATGGTAAGAGATTTTAACTATTACCTTAGAAAATATGATATAATTCTTGATTTGAAATTTTTCCGCCTAAAATGTTGTGTTATATTTGAAGTAATTAGTACTAACATAGTAAATATAACCTTAATTTTATTTATAAAAATGATTAAATTATTAGAATAAAGTACATATAAAAATTACATACTAAAATTTTTCTTAAACTAGTGTTATTAAAACTGATGTTAATTATTCTTTAATTAACAGTTCATTTATTGTAAAATAATATTTTTATAAACACGATGTATACATATATAAATCTCTCATCATTATAAATCTTTGTTGCTTAGATATACCTGTAAATAAATAAATATGTTTATATGTATATATATATATATACTGAAGAAGTAAACCACATTAGACGATTATTTCCTCGTCATTTGATATTCCGCCAATCAAAAATGGCATTGAAGACATGTGATCAAGTAAGATCAGTGTATAACTTACTGTAAAAAAATGTGATTCTCTCTCTCTCTCCCATGATTATATGCCTTTCGTGTAATTATACTTGTATCTGCCACGGGAAAGACTGTTGATTAAAGTGCTTTTGATTGAAAATAAAATTTTTATTTCATACCATTTTTGCCTTTATTTTTCCTTATTGCAATTTATCACAAATGATAAAACTAAAAACTGAAATCTGTATCTTTTAGATGTGAAATCAGACCACAATCTACTGGAATTTAGCTCAAGTTGTGTTAACAGTCGAATATATTTATTTCTATGAGTTTATCGTCTTCTTTTTAGCTTTGAGAAAGTGCAGTCTTCATTAAGACCTATTTTTTCTATCAATGAATCATGATAGTAGTCGATTAACTGTAACAAATGATTTGAGATACTGTGTCTTAGACGAAAAACTTTATCTCTTGTTCATGACTTGACTGAAGAAACAATTATTTTATAAGAATTAATATTTTTTGCAAATTAATATTTATGGAATAAATGCAAAATTTCTGTCATTGGATCTTTAGACTGAATTTGAATTCTTATAATTTATAAATAAAATTATCCAATTTTCACTACGATAAATTCAAATGAACAAATATCAATGAAATTTCAATAACTTTGTTAATTGAAAATAAAAATTATAATTATATGGAAATATTTAAAAGTAATACTAATAATGTTGAAAGAAATAAAAGTCATAAAATAAATATACAGTGTATAATTATAATTATATTATCAATTATTTTTTTCAAACATTAGTGCTATTAGAACTTATGTTATGAAATTAAAAATTGTTTTCTATCATGTTTAAATTCGTACTTAATATTCGATAGCATGAAAGAAAAATCTTACTTTAGAGCTAATTATTTTATTTTACATTATACAGTGATAACTATTATTACAAAAAATTATAACTTTTACCTGAGTATTTTAATTTTGAAGTATAAATGCATGTTTAAAAATAAAAAATTAATTTAACTTTTTAAATTTTAAACATGAATTACTAAAAATGATAAGTGTTTTCAGTTATGATACAGAGAAAGTTATTAAAATTTATTGCTGAGAATACTTTTAGAAAAAATGATATTGAAAATTAAAAAGAAAAATAATAATAATAATAATAAAAACAGTGAAAGAATAAGTTGAGAATTTCTGTTTTGAACAATTATTCAAATATGAAAAGCATTATCAATAAAATTATACAAACTGAAAGGAATTTCGAAAAAATTGTACTACTTTTATGTACACTTCTTTTCTTAGAAGTATTCGGAAAAATAAATTTTATAATGTCAGCTTGTAAAACTAATGTAAAAATCTCGCATGTTGAAACTATGTTAAGTTAAAAATGTTTGAGGGAAGTGTATCGTAGTTTATTTAAAGTTATTGAAATAATATTGCTTCTAAAAATAAAATTTCACTTTATCTAGTTGCAGGTTCACCCTCAAATCAACTTACAAAAAAATTTATCTTTTCCCTAATGAAATGTATGCTTTATACAGGTAGGGCCTTTTAAATAGCAAAATTTAACATCATATAATTTTTAGCCATTATGATACCTAAAATTATAAATGTATGTATTTTCTGAATCCTTTTTAACGACAAAGTTAAAATATACAAATTACTATTATGCTGATGACAGTTAACTGAATATGCTAACTGCGCTTCAGTTTATGGCATTTTCTTAGTTGACAGACAACGGGTGTAAATGTTAAAGTGACTTCAATTGCTCCCTGAAGCCTTCGTAAATCAGCTTTTTTAGAGATAGTTTTCTAAATCCTCACATCTAATAATACTGTAATAGTATTTTAGTCTGATAACACTATGGATTTTTTAAATATGGTGACATTGGCAATTATATGTGTTTAAGATTATGAAGAGAATTCTTTTTTTTCCTGATCGATTTAAACTACAATTTACCTAACTACTAAAGAACATTTGGATGAAATGCTTTAAGAAAACAGTTTAATATATAAAGGAAAAAGCTTATTGCATTAGATTTTAAAAGAAAACCTATTGCGACTTGTAAGTTGCACATCTCCAGGTTTGGAGCAGTTATCCCCAAACTCCTAACTATAATATTATTAAGTGCATGGAAAACAAATTTTCATAGACTTGTTTAGTTCAAGGGAAATTTTTTAAGAATCTTGTATTATTTCTGGACGTTGTATCTTTCATTATTTACACGGAAGAAAATATTAACCCTTAATCACATCTTTCCATTTTCCTTAAACCGTTGCAAATAATAGATTTTTTCATGTTAACATGTTTTGCCCCATTTTTGGTATTAAGTTTTGCTACAGATGTACACTTTATTATATGCTTATGCTTAGCAAGTGTTCCATGATATATTTTTAGTTTGCTGCCTTATTAATTTTTTAAACAATGTATTTGGCAACATTTTTCAAATATTTTACTAGAAATATATCCATGAATTAGGGATAATCTCCATAAATTAGGGAATTGATAATTAAAGGTATAGTAACAAAGCAAATGTAATATATTTATAAGGCCCATGTATTAAAAAAATGAGAAAGAACAAAAGAGATGGTATATGTTTAATACCATGAGCTCAAACCATGATTATAGCTTTCTGGAGCATTTATACCATATATCACCCGTTCAACAACTGAACAGTACATTGGTATAATGATAGTTATTACATCGTATGTTACTTATACGAGGAAATACAGTCCGTACAACTCCGAGGCATGCAGAGGGTCACATTAACGAGCTGCATTTAGGGCAGAGAGCTTCACTCAGCAAGAAATGCTCTCCGAAGTTCCAGCACAAAAGTAGGAGATTGTTAATAGGCTGCGAGTCATAGGCCAATCATGTCCGACACAGGTTCTCTTGGATTCAAGTCCGATGAGATCATTGGCCATTCCATACGTGTGATATTTTTCGATTAAAGATAGTCGTTGATGATGTTCGAATGGTTAGGATGGGTGTTGTCATCCATAAACACACTCTCAGCACGTACGATACCCCTAAATAAACGGACATGTTCCAGAATAAAGTCCTGATAAATTTAACCTGTTTTGAACATTGGCTCCGATTTGAACGTGCAGATATATTTTAGTGACCAATATAATGCCTCTCCAAATGAGCACTCTTGCTCCACTGCTACGTTGGCATTCAATGATGCCGTCGTGGGGGTACTGAGTACCTGGCGTTCTCCATATGAACATCTGATGTGAATCGGGCTGCAAACTTAACCTTGACCTAACTAAAACATAGAAGCCCAATATGACGGTGTCCACATTGCATGTTTTCTACTTTAGTCGATAATAAGTTTCCGTGAGAGGAAAACTGGCCTGCGAGCATATAAACTATATTGCCCCAAACGTCTGTAAATGGTTTGCTTTGAAACGGTTTTACCAGGGCCGATAGCTGAAGCTACATGTCCACTGTTATGCTCTGTCTGTTTCTTTTGGAGTTTAGTGCTTAATACTAATTTTCATCCGGCGTTGTAACCCAGGACCTACCTGTATTGTAACGTCTGCTGACATTTCCATCATCTTGGAATCGTTTCCACAGCCTAGAGATGACACTTTGGGCAATTCCGAGTTCCTCGGCTACTGTCATATACATACTTCCCCATTTCAGATGGCTGATAATTCCACCATGTAAAATATTCTCCTCCTCTGTGTCATATCTATGTGGTTATGGCACTGAGCACCGTACGGACCAGTTATGAATACGTTCCCTTTTTTGCCACAGGTTCTTGTTTATTGCTCTCCTACGCTCTCGTCATAGTGGCATACGATTGACGTTATCAGGAGCCTCAATGTACTTTGCATACAATGCTTGACCATGTATGTGATATTTCTACAGATGACATTTTTACTTTCGCGTTCGATTTCCATGTGTGATTCTAGATTATCCTCCATTTATGAACATGTGTGTAAATTTTTGCAGTTTAATGCAGCCTATATTCATAACAGTATTGTCATTTTTAAAATGATGTTATATCAGCAAGTAACGCCTTTTAGTGATAAACGAAACTAAAAGGATATGTTACATCATTTTTAAAAAATTTCTCTACTCATCTTTTTGCATAAATTATTCAGTGTTTATTTCAATTATCTTATTTTGATATTAAGAGTATTAAATTTACAAAAATAAAATTACCAATAAGAATAAAACTTAACTTTCAAATTTTTAACAGAGGTAAATATAATTAAAATTAAATAAATTCACAAGGAATGTACCGTAGTTAACACACACGCATTATATTTTCCCTCTTTTTATATGCATATTTTCTTCGAAACGCAGGAAAACAGTTTTTAATATTATTATAACAACTTTTGCTTTTAAAAATTTAGACTTTTATAGAGATATTTTTCTTAATCTATGAGAACATTTCGAGACACATTATAAGTAAATGATTCAAGTTGTTCTTGAAAAATATACCAAAAAGGTCCATTATGATTTTCAGAAAAATATACGAGAAAAAATTCAGAGGTGTATGTTTTTATTTAGACTTAGAATAAAGGTTTTTCATCTTATTTTGTAAAGTAGTTAGTGCTTTAGTCCTTTCAAATATTCCTTCCCATAATTTACACTATTTTCATGAAGACGGATTTCACAAATTGAAACTGTAAAAGATAATGAAATGTACATTAGTAGATAAATACACTACTGGCCATTAAAATTGCTACACCAGGAAGAAATGTAGATAACAAAATGATATTTATTGGACAAATATATTATACTAGAAATAACAGGTGATTAAATTTTCAAAAAATTTGGCTGAATAGATCCTGAGAAATCAGTACCCAGAACAACCTCCACTGGCAGTAATAACAGCAGTTATACGCCTGGGCATTGAGTCAAACAGAGATTGGATTGCATGTACAGGTACAGATGCCCATACAGCTTCAACACGATGCCACAGTTCATTAACCGTAGTGACTGGCGTTAGGTGACGAGCCAGTCGCTCGGCAACCATTGACCAGACGTTTTCTATTGGTGAAAGATCTGGAGAACGTGCTGTCCAGGGCAACAGCCGAACATGTTCCGTATCAAGGAAGTTCCGTACAATACCGGCAACATGCGGTCGGGCATTATCCTGCTGAAACGTAGGGTTTCGCAGGGCTCGAATAAAGGGTAGAGCCACGGGTCGTAACACACAAGAAATGTAACGTGCACTGTTCAAAGCACCGTCAATGCGAACAAGAGGTGACCGAGACGGGTATCCAATGGCACCCCATACCATCACGCCGGGTGAAGGGCCAGTATGACGATGACGAATGCTCGCTGCCAGTGTGCGTTCACCACGATGCCGCCAAACACGGATGCGACCATCATGATGCTGTACACAGAACCTGGATTCATCTGTAAAGATGACGTCTCCCCATTTGTGCGCCCAGGTTCGTCGTTGATCACGCCATTGAAGGCGTTCTTGTCTATGATGCAACGTCAAGGGAAGCCACAGCCATGGTCTTCGAGCTGAGAGTCCATGCTGCTGCAAACGTCGTCGAACTGTTCGTGCAGACACTTGTTGTCTTCCAAACGACCCCGTTTCTTGACTCACGTCTCGTGACGTGGTTGCACGATCCATTACGGCCATGCGGATAATATGCCTGTCTTCTCGGCAGCTAGTGATTGGTGGCCGTTGAGATCCCGCATGGTGTTCCATATTACCGTCCTGAACCCATCGATTCCATATTCTGCTAACAGTCATTGGATCTCGACCGATGCGAGTAGCAATACTTCGATAAGAAACTGCTATCCCAGTACGCTACAATTCAACCTTTATCAAAGTCAGAAACGTGCTGGTACGCATCTCTCCTTCTTACACGAGGCATCACAACAACTTTTCACCAGGCAACAACGTTCAAATGCAATTTGTGTATGAGGAACTGGCTGAACAATTTCCTCATTTAAACACAATGTAGGTGTCGCTACTGGCGCCTGCTTTGTCTGAATGCGCTGAAAAGCTAATCATTTGTATAGCACAGCACCTTCTTCCTTTCGTATAAATTTCACGTCTGTTGCATGTCGCCTTCTTGGTGTAGCAATTTTAATGGCCAGTAGTGTATAAAGAATTCATTTTGATTAGTTTCGATCAAATTTCAGTTTTACTTTAGTATGCAAAATTTTCATAAACGATATTAATGCAAATGATTTTATTTCCACAAAACTATAATTTTTATTGCAATTATATCAAAGCATAAAAGAAAATATTGCAAAAGTCGAATAGCCAATCAATAAATATAAAAATTAAAAAAAATATCTCTATCAAATATCTCCTTTATTAAATTCATCAATTATTTTATTGAGAGAAAAATTTGCCTTGTTAATTATTTTATGAATGAAACTCTAAGAAGTAATTGAATGAATATTATTTTTAGTTATAGAAGGAAATATTGATTTATAACTAAAACTAAAGAAGCACTTTCTAAACTCTATCACTCTAGAGGCGCTTTTAATAACATTATTAACAACACGTAACTATTTAATTTTTCAAATTACTATAAATCAATAGATATAAGCTATTTTGTTACACACTATTGTAAGCGTTTTCTTATAATGTAACAGTTTTAAGTAAATGCTAAAATACTAAGTAAAGGAAAAAAAACTGTCTGGTAAATATTTTTTAGCAATTTTTCTTCCTAAAATTAGCAATGGCAATCTTTAAGCTCCAATAAATAATTATTCAACATATATTCCAATATTTGCTCCAACATGGAAATCAAATCAATAATTCTATACACATATCCAACAAAATGTGAAGGAACTGAGTCATAAAGACTTTTATTAATGATAAATAAAGTGGAAATACCTATAAAATTACTTTTTCTTGAGGTAAGTATATAAGGATTATCGAGAAAAAAATTAAATACCTCTACAATAACTATACACGTGTAGAAAGAATTTGATTTTTTGCAATAAAAAATAACCAAGCCGCCATTATTCAAAGTAATAAAATATTGTGAAGTAAATATAAAATAGATAATAAAGTACCTTGAATTGATACAGATACAATTTTTTAAAAGAAAGGCTAAATGGAGAGAGAATGGGAATAAACAGCATAACAGGGGACAGGAAGAATAATATACACATGTTTTCTAAGAAATATAAGCTTTAGACATGTATATTTGTCGAAGTTTACATTTGAGAGTTTTGATTGTTTCCTTCATCGAAACATGTGAAATTACCCGCTGTTTGGGAAGTAGTCTTTCATTAAAAAAATATGCGGTGAAAATATTAAAAAAATAACTTACAACCCAATTGAGTTATTAACTAAATCTATTTCTTTGCATCCTATAGATTTCCTACTAGGGTAACCTCAAAATTTATTATAAAAATAAATTTGATGTTACTCTAGTAAGAAATCTTGGATTTAAAAAATATGTTGTAAAATGTTTGGTAAAAAGTACATCTTATAGCACTAAAAATGTAAAGAGAATTATTTTAAGAAGTGTCAGAGCAAATAGATAGAATAGCTTTACAAACAAATACAAAAATGGAATCAATACATTAAACTGCATTTTTATATATAATGCATTCTGATATATATATTATAAAGTATATAAAACTGGTTCATATTTTCATTTCAAACATTAAATTCTGAATGGTTGCTTATAGCTATGAATGATATTCTAAAATTGAAAAATAAATGCATTATATTAGAAGGTATCTTTTAAATATATTGTTATAATTTTATTCAAGGAGCATTCATTATATATCAACTATAAGAGTATTAAAATGATATGAGTCATTATGTGCTTATTTATGATTATAAACCCACGTGTATATATATATATATATATATATATATATCACAAATCACAGTTATATTAAATTTAAAGGACGTTTAAACATGCAACTGCATCAAAATTTGATTTTTATACAATTTAATATTATGTATGATAAGAAAACATCTCTTGCTAAAAACAATTATTTTTTAATCGTAGGAATCAAAGCCTTATTATGAGAATAAAATGAAGAGCAAGGCAGGACAAACGATAACTAAGACATAAAGGTGAAATATACATCAATGAAATTATAAAAGGTATTTACTCTGTAGGATTTAGTAAGAAAAATATTGCGGTTCTACTTTCAGTATATCATTCTTTTTAGATTTAGGTTTATTTTACATTCAAAAATCTCAAACTGGTATTTATTCTCTTTCTATCACATGCTTTATATTCTATGAAAATTGTGTTAAATGACTTCTATGTTTTTTGAAACTTAAATTGATTTTTACTTTTATAATTTTAATCATTTTGAATTAAAACATCTTTTGATAAAAAATGAATTTTTATTGCTGTGTATCTATTATGTGCACAGCAATATTTTTATTTTTCACACAAATTAAAATCCTTTTGCAAATTGCATTTCTTTATTTAATGTTTTATTCTAACGCATTCATGTAATCCTATACTAAAAATTAAAAAAAAAAATATTTGATTAAGTTTCACACTGAGCTGAAAACATTATTTTTTAAATTAATGAGTGAATTCAATGCATAATTTAAATTAAAATTTTACAAAAAATATTGTACATCGAAATGATTATGATATTTAAACTTTTATTGATCTTCTTTCGTTCTTCTGAATCATTTCCTCTTTAAGCAAATTAGAAATTATTGACACTAACTACAGCAAAGCTAAAAAATTATTATCACTTACTAACAGCAAATACTTTGAATCAATAAGAAAAGAAAATCAAGGTAAATCAAATAAATTAAAAGAAAATGATTAAAATAATTTAAATATAATATAAAATTCGTTAATATTTTCATGAATATAGTTTTCTTTTCGACTTTCTTATGTACGAGTTCATCAGAAAATTCTAAGTCGTTTTTTGATGGTATTTTAATAGTTGACAGACTTGAAGAAAAAATGAAGTTCTGTTGTTATAAATTAACTGACGGAAATATAAACTATCTTCAGTATTAAAATTCTGATTTCTGAAATATATTGTCACACAAAATTAAATTAC
>JAPDSC010054272.1:523641-552771 GCA_026290005.1 Latrodectus geometricus
ACACACACACACACACACACACACACACACACACACACACACACACACACACACACACACACACACACACACACACACACACACACACACACACACACACACACACACACACACACACACACACACACACACACACACACACACACACACACACACACACACACACACACACACACACACACACACACACACACACACATATATATATATATATATATATACAGCATTGTTTATGACAGATGATAGCAAAAGTTTGAACATATATAATTTAGAAATATTTTAATGGTTATAATATGTGGAGTGAAATTAGCTTATTCTGATGTAAACATATAATATAAATAGGTATCTGTAAGTTTCAGAACTTGGTATGTGCATAACAAAGGACCTTGGATACTTTTACCAATTTGTTCACATCTTATTGATATGAATCTGTAAGTCGAGAACCATAAGTGAGAGCAGCTTATTGGCTACTCTCAATTATGCTTCATAACTTATTCGGCAATATAAAATAATTAAATTTATTTATTCTCTTTCAATTTCGCTACACATGAATGAAAAATAGGACAGTTAATGAGTTACAATTAGTAAAGTGTTTCGTAATACTAAATCAATTGAGTTGTACATTGTTTCAAAAAGTAACACTATTGAAATTGCTAAATATAATTATATTATATTATTAATACACTATTGAATGTTAATGTCTAATTAATTTTCCCAACTAATATAATTTTTTTACCTATGAGCATCATTAACCAAAGAATCGTAGGAATGTTGAACCGTTGTTTAAAAAAACTCGTAACTAATTTAATGCCAAATAATTTGTGAGAAATAATTATAGATAAAAACGAAAGAATAGGATAAGATATTTCTAACAATTATATCAAGTTTAATAAGTATAAATACTTGAACTAAATAACGTTTAAAGATATCTAATGAAACCACGGTATACTTTTTTCTTACACTTGGGGTATTGCTTAAAATTTTATTGTTCAGATAATAAAAGGATAGAAGCTCAATCTTATTTCCTGGTTCCCATTTTCTTAAAAGATTCTCTAGTTGAAGCCTTTTCCTCTACTTATACTCACAAATTCTGTGCTCAAAACTCAAATGTGGCAAGAATATTAAACTTATTTTTTTTAAAAAAAGTTTTATTGTGAAGAGAAATTTTATCGGATTGTACGTTATTATTTGCTACACGTTAGTCTCCTGCTTGATTAAGTATTTGTAAAATACTTTTAAAATAAATTGATGTTTTAATAATAAGGTTTATTTAATTTATGTATTACTTTTTATGTACATATATGTGCTTATGTATATATATTTATTCTTGAAAGCTCTAATTATATTTCAATAATTTTCAGTTTTGCTTACCTATTACATTTTCAGTGATCGTGATTTTACAAAACAAATTCTTTTGAGTACATAAAAGTGCTATCAAAATTTTATATAAGTTATTTACTAGATTATTAGTAAATATAAAAATTTAATGGATAAGTATTAGTTGTAGAGGGTTTCCTAATAAAGATGTCTATAAGATAAAAAAAAAGGGTAAAATAAAGTATAAAAAAATTATATGCTGTGTGTTCTACTGAAGAAACCAACATAATTTCGATGACAAAAATAAAAAAGAACATTAAATATATTAATGAAAACAAACAGTTGATGGTTCTCTCTTAAATCAGAACTTTTAAAATAATTCAGAAATCTGAAAAAATTCTTATTAGACCTTCACACTGTTTTGTTGGTTCGATGATTAGTTTGCACTGTTTAGAGATAAAAAACTTACAAAGCAAGAGGTCTTGATTGACTGAAAAAATTATTTTTATTATGGAATTTTATTGACCGACAGACTTGTCAAATGCTTGAAACAAAACGCAATCTCCATTGGAAATTTGTTTACTAATGACTGTGACAATGTATTTCTACGCATTTCGTCTCTAGCTGCGACATGTTATTGTGACAAATAGTGAATAGTTTAAAAACATTCTTAGAGTAAATTGAATTTTAAAGATTTTTTATTCAATTTATTTAAATCACATTTTTCATTTCAGAACTTAGTTTCCCATTTTTGGGTATGAACTTAGTAATTAAATTTGAATAACTGAACATTTCAAAAGTTACTAATTTCTCTATTAAGTTGTCGAAGATTCAGATATAAGTGGATATGAAACATACTAGTCAATAGTATACTTTAACCAGGATCTGAAGCAAGATACAAAGATTGCAAAAAAACAATTTTTTATTACATTCTGAGTGCTTTTTTTACGTCAAGCTGATAAACTAACGGTTTGCATTTCTGTTTCCGGTTCAACAGTTCGTGGGTTTGATTCCCACATTGAGCTTGGTTTTTTTTTAGTGGTTCGAAATCCATTTTAAATAGGTCTTGGTTAAATCAGCCCTCGTGGTATTAAATAAATGACAGTTGAGGAACAAACATAGTAATCTAAGTACATTTTAATGTTATTTAAAAAAACGCATAAATAAAAACTAATGTTTCCTTTTTCATCGGAATTAACATTTTTGAAATATATTGAAATTTCAAAAATATGTTTCTAACATTGAAAACGTAAACAATGAAAACAAATTAACATGATATCAAAAACAAAAAAAAAATTTTCTTAACTTTTTAAATTTTTCTTATATTTTTGTTGCGGAAGCTTTTTTCCATTCCTTTTTATCAGTTAATTTTTTTATTTAAAAAATCAAGCATAAAGGATAAAGTACTAAAAGTAATAGAATAAAATTTTAAATGACGTGATACTTTTAATAAAATAATTGAGTAATAATGGAGTAAATTCCGTATCTATTTTCAAATTTTGAATAGATTTTTTTTCCTTCTTAATAAGAAAACTTCTTATAAGACTTGACATTCAATTAAGTCTTTTTTTACTGATAGATATTTGTATTTCAAAATTAGACTTTATTGTAATGGGAAAGTTCAAAATGATTATTTTACTCTGAAGTTTTTACAATAAAAGCAATACTTTAAGTACTTTAGTATAAAAACTTTTCTGAAAGCTTTTATGAAAGTGAATGGTGAATTCATGAATATCCCATGAAAAAATATATTACTACAGTATTCAGACAAATTTTTTAAAAAAATTCTCCATCTTCTTTTTGATGATAGAGTAAAAATACTTTGTGTTTTTTCTATTATAAGTATTCGTTTTTTTACATAAGTATATCAAAGGGAAATAAAGCGAAAATAACATTCAAAACACACACCTGTTTTCTCTGCATAATTTCCCAACATTTCAGTCATTTTAGGGAATGTATTTTATATATAATCATACTAAATTATTTGGAAACTAGTTATTTTCACTAAAAAATTACAACATATATTCTGTTTTGCAATTACAGATTTCAATGATTTATAGAGGTTCTATTTTATCAATTTAATCTAAATTAAGGCCTTAAGTTCCTATTGTGAACTACAGTATTATAGTTTCAACTTATTTCTATAAATCAGTTTTGTTAGTGCATTAGTCTTTATATATATAGCGTGTTGTAAATATTTACAACAAATTGTATATCAGTATTTTACACTTTGATTATTTCCGAAAATTAACTGAAACTTATAAAAATGTAAATTATTCCTAAAAATCTAAATATTACAAGTTTATTCATATGAAAAAGTTTTAAAATCATTGATTTATGTCATAAATTAAAGTGATGATTATTGAGCACATGTTTTAGTCGAATACATAAATTGATAGATTTGTTATTAGCACATTTCTTTTTATTATGCTCTCATAATTTGTCACACAATTAAAACTTAATCATTTTTAATTTTGATGAAGAAATTATTAAATCAAATATAACGTGTATCCGTTTTAGTAACATATTGAATTTATATGTTTGCATTTCCACTTTTTTACGAGCTGATTTTATACTAATTATATATAGTTTATAGAGTTACATATTTAGAAGGAATTATTAATTCATTTATAGGGCATTTCATCAAAAATTGGGAAGAAATTAAAAATGAAATCAATGGTCAACATGCAGTTATTCAATATTTAGCTATTGAAGTTATTTAATGAATGGTGTAAGCGCTTGAAGTAAATTAACCCAAATACTTATCCTATCAATCATGTGTTAATTAAATTATGATCATGATGATAGTTTGAGGGAATCGTTAAACTGTATGCAAGTCTGTTTTCAATTACCGTCAAAAGTGCAACATGAATTCAATTAAATTATAAAACAAATTAAATATCCAAAGATTCAAAAAATAAATATTCAAATTAAAACTTCAAAGATAAATATTGAAAGTTCATAGTTCTGATGTAGTTTGAGTGATATGTGCTGCAACATTTGAAATCACTTGCGATAATTTTAGAAATTTAAGGAAAAACCAAAAAGAAATGGTAATTATGAAATTTTTATTAATTTAAATGCCATGAAATTTGACTATACATTAATTAAATGGTAATTCACGAACAAGGTACCACTGATATTAAGCTTTTTTAAGTATTCAAAAATTTTGAAAATGTAAACAAGAGCTTGAGTGAATTAGTTTCAATATGGGACGTAACTATTGTAAAAATAATTGATGTGATAGTCATATTTCAGATCAAAATGATAATATTTTTAAATCTGTTGACACCAAACCCTATTCTTGTATTTAAGTTATTCTACTCTATCACACTTAAGCTACAATAAAACACTTAGATATCTCAAACATACATAATTAAGACTCAGAAAACGTGCTGGTCAATTTGTACATACAACACAATCTGCAAGGGCCAAACCGAGCTCAATGTGATTTTTTTTTAATTTCTAATGGCGGGTACCCTTGAGCAAGTAAATACATTAGCCCATTTGCCGCAACAAGGCTGGAAACTGCAACTCATTTTATCGTTACCCGGTGGGCACCTGTGAACCAAGTCACGGAGATACGAGTAGCATCGCCCTCGCCACACCACCACAAACCCGTTTATAGGGCGGGCCACATTCATCCATCATCTGAGGAAAGGACAAGAAACACCCAGAGAGAGACAGAAAGAGAAAGTACATCCATGCCCGAGAGGGGATTCGAACCCAGGTCCTCCCCATCCGTAGTCAGTTACGCTAACCACTAGACAGGTTGGGTGGCTCAATGTGCAAGTATCTACCAGAATTTTACAATTTTCCAGGTTGGCGTAGTCATCTAGTACATTTCATCAATATAAATTTAACAATTTTGTCTGTTTTTAAATGCTCATCGACGATGCTCTAGAAATCACATTAATGTTAGTTTACAATTTGATGAGGCCTATTCATTATTTCTAAACACATTCATTTATTTCACCAAATATTTTCTATTAATGGATAAGACGTGATCAATTGAAATATTAAATTAAGATAAACAGAAAATAATTTTAATTTAAAAAACTCTTTGTATTCTTTCCTAAAAGAAAGATTTCTATAGAAATGTTTTACAAAAATTTTCTATAATACATATTTCCTATTGCAATAATAATTGCACAAATAATCTGAGTCAGGTAAACAATTTCTGTGTGGATTTCCGCCTTCATTCATTGACAAAAGAAAATCCCAATCTGGGAATTTTCGGAGTTTCTCTTTATATTTTTATTAAGAAAAATCTTCAGATAAATCGATTTTTCCAATATGGGGTGTTAATTCCTTTTACGAAAACATGATATATCCTCAAATTTAATTCCATATTTTGTATCTAAACAATGAATTTTCACATCAGGTAGAATGGAGTCTAGATCACGAATTTAAAGTTCTATAAATGTCTTAGTTAGAAAATAAAAGAAATAATTCAGCAATTGTTTCAATCGCTTAAAAATTCATGAATTGGAAAACATTAGTCCGAAAAAAATGTGTGTAGCATCCTCCATCGGACATATATATGTTTTAAAGAACGAAAATGTCAAATAAGCACATAGGAAGATTAATCAAAATTCAATTATGAATGCCAGTAGTTAGTTATTTTGATAAGTTTTGAAATAGTACTAATATCGACAGTTTATTATAAATGTTTTTGGAAGTGATAAAATAGAATAAAATATTCTCTATTCCAAATTTCGATAATCTATTATTTGAATATTTTCTCTTTCTATACTTGGAAAGAAACTATTGAAAATCACTTATGGACAAGCGAGTTGTAAGCTAAGTTATTTGAGATCAGATATTCACACATTTGGTGAACATGCGGTTTTCGTCATAATAAAAATGCAAGCAGTTCTCGTAATAGTCAATCACTACAGGAAGATTAGACAGTGAAATTTCTCAAGATACAAATTCATACCTTTATCATTTAGATTACCATTCATCAAAAATCTACCTTTCTTACCTTTAATTTATATTTGGCAATAACATTTATGAATTAAAGGACATTTTATTGAATTTTATTTATTCTAGCGTAAATAAATTGTTCAGCCAATTTTATCTAAGCTCAAATTTGCCAGTAAAAAGTAAATTTTTGTTTAATTTATTTTCATATTTTTCAAAATAACTCAATTTTTATACCAAAATAAATTGATCTTGATAATAAGAAAACTTTTTATAGTAAATGATTTTATAAAAGTGTATCTCTTTTTTATTTTATTGAAAATATCATTATGATTAAAATTCGTGACATCGATTTTAATATTTTTAACTTTCATTGCTTTTTTTAATTGAAATCTTTTTTTTTAAATATAACTCCAACAGGCATTATTTATAACAAGATAAAAAAGGTTTTAAAATGTTATGCTTATAATTGAAACTACTCTTTTTCATAGCAGTAATCATCATTATCGCATTATAATTATTCCATATCATAATAATCATTATGAATACCTCACATTTTATCAATGCAGTGAAATATTTCATTTGTTTTATTATTTAATTACAGATTACATAAGTATTATATATTGCAAGTTAATCCACAAGACATAGTTTTTTATTATCGAAAAAAAGGTAAGACTGTGAAACATCATATTAAAAAGATTTATTAGAACTTCTGTAATAAGATTCTGATTTATTTTATAAAAAAATTTGACTAACAAATTTTAATTAGATACGAAGTTAATTTTTATCCTTTTTATTTAAATGTTAAAGAAATTAGAATAAAAAATTATCAAATGAAGATTATATTACATAATAAATAAATCAGCATTTTTATTAAAAATCACAGAGTGTGTAAAAACTGAAAAAAAAATGAGATTCCCACTCCTTACTTCGTACTAGTTAAATAAATTTTAAATATATTTTGACATATTTAATAATTTTTCTTGTTCAAAATAAAATGCCAATGTCTTAAGAATTTTTCCGTAAACAAAGCTTTAAATTTTTTTATATCTTATACGTTTTCACTTTTTGACATTGCGTTAACATTATAAAACATTTTTCAGTTTCTTATCTCTTTTCTTTTGCATTGTTTCTTTACCATAAGGCATTGCTGTAGCTGTAGCGTGGTAGCTTTTCCAACCCCTGACATAACCAAAACCTGTTGGTGTTGTAAAAATAAGAGTCAGTGTGATGTGAGAGATTGAAATTAGGATATACCCTATCAGTTTTCTATGATAGACTAAAACTATTTGTTTTTTATTGAAGTAAGAAGTAAGGAAGAAGGACCAGAAATATATATAAAAAATAAAAGCATTGATGTTCTAGAATCTTGATACTTAATTGATAATAATGAGTTCCTAGCCAAAATGTGTCTTTTCAAGGCTATAATGAATTTGACAAGTTTATCTCAAAAAAATTGTAAATAGACAACAAAATTCAAATAAACAAATAAGGGAAGTAATTAGTTTTTACTTCGGAGCTTCTCTTAAGGATACAGCTTCTAAATATCATTATATATAAGAATAGATTTTTATGAATTAGATTTTGATTTACAGTAAATAGCACTTATTAACTCTTAAACTCTTTTTCAGATGGAGTTTACAAATTCCGTAAAAGATAAAAATAGTAAATAATATCTAGTAATATATATATGACGAATTTTAATTTTAATTATATTAAGGCATATATTATTATTTTTATTAATCAAAATTGTGTATAAAATAAAATTGAATATAATATAAATGAAAATATAGAAATTTTAATAAAAGAAAATGGAATAATTTCTCATTTACTTGATTTTTAGTTAGCTAGATTCCAAGAGATTTTGTGATTGAAATGTCTACGTAACTAAGTTCCTTAGTTATTATTTCATGTTACTTTTTAGATTTCGACTTTAGTTTCAAATGATTGGTAACATCAATTTATGAGTAAATATTGCTTAACGAATTTCACATCATGTACTTTTATTTGTTGATTAAAATTTAAAATAAAAATTTTATTTATTATTTCTTTATTTATTTGACAATATTTTTTATAGTTGATCTTAAAGTAAAAAGAATATTTTTAATCTAGCTAACTAAAAATAACTCTAATTACTATCATATATAGAAGCTATTGCTGACAGTCTTTTTTGTAATATGACAATATCGGGTGCGCTTCTGTACTTTTAAACTGGTCTAAAATTTGGTGTGGAGTCCCTACTTCTTCAGTACACACATGCCATAGGTACCCATTTAGAGGGTAGGCAACCATTCATACTACATTGATACAAGGAAAGGACAAAAACAGGAGAGAGATAAAGAGAAAGTTCATCCATCCCAAACCAGGAATTGAACACAGGACCTCCCTATCTGGTACGTTGACCATTGACAGGGTGGGTGGTATTGCTTATAGTTATTAATTTTACGTGTATGAATTATAGAATTATATAATAAATATGTAGAAAAAGGAAGAAAAAGATTTTAACTGCAAAAAATCATTATTTCATACAAATTTTTATATAAGTTTAAATTTGTAAACAAAAATTACTAGTTTTGTATCGTAATGACATTTGCATTTAATTACCTCACCAACACATTTTAATCTATTTTATTATATAAGAAGTAATTGAATTTAGTATTTTTTTAACTTTATATTAATATTATTTATTAAATTGTAAGCAAGTAACTGACTTAAAAAGATTATATTTACTTATTAGCATACATTTTACAACAAATAATTGAAACAATCTAATTATATAATTAAATTTTACGTGAAATACTGTGTATTCTAAAATTGTCATTTGTATTTAATTAAAACTCAAACATACCTTAATATTTATCATTACAATCTTGTTAAAAATATTCTATCAATATTTAAATTTTCTGATCATTATATAAATAAATCATATTAACATGCAGATCAATATTTGCTCCTTTTTCATGCACATACTCATAAAAATGGACTTTATTGTTTTTTTGATGATTATATAAACTTGCAACAATGTTATATTTAAGAAAAATTTGTGTGCACTTCAATATTGAGAAGGAATTGCTGATTTCTAGGAGAAATGCGTAACTGATTTTATTAAAATAATTCTGAACTTCGCAATTATTTTATTGACAATATTTAAATTAACCGTTTGTTCTCTTGTCATATTTTGTTATTTTCCTAGAATAAATCGATGTTTTTAAATTAATGCATAGAATATTCCATCAGACTAAGCTTTTATAAATTCAAATTCTATAATTTAATAAGCAGCAATAATATTATTTCTAAGATGAAAACTATTGTAATTTCTTTTTAGGGAATATTTTTAATAATAATTTAATACAAAAAAATCGCTATTGGAATTTTTACTTTTTAAATGTAATCATTGAATTTTTATAAATTCGTAAATAATTTGATATTCATAATGATTGAAATACTACAGAAATAGCGATTATTTGCTATAAAAATATTATACATTTTTAGTGGAAAGTTTCTTCTTATGAGTTAGTAAAGAAATTCAAATTGTCTACTAGAGAAATTAAATGAATCATTCGTTTGTATTTTAAGCTGATAAAAGTTTATGTGGGTAATCTCTTTTTTAATAAATTTAACTTTAATGTGTTTTGTTTTATTGTGTTGTCCTTTAGATTGCAAAAAATGTAAATTTTCGATGCTTAAATTTTGTTATTTGTAATTTTTGATATTTTACATAAAATTTCAAAGTATTTTTCTCTTGTCATTCTATGTAAGAAACCACCTAGTATAAATTTTTATCTTTAAACTAAAAAGCAATTATTATAAGTGACTACAAACTTTGAGCATTTGTTTACAAACGTAACAGATCCGCCCTAGTTCTGTAAGATTGTAATAACATTTATTCAGCGTTAATAAAAGAGTATGTCATCACGCTAATTGTTTTTAATAATCCAAGAAAATACTGTTTTAATTTTGTATTATATATATATATATATATATATATATATATATATATATATATATATAAACACAGTAATTGATATAGGATTTTGTAGGCTAGTACTTTTTTTATTCATGATAAATTTGAAATATTACGATGATTTATCAAATAACATCTTTCCTGAGATATTAAGTCGTAATTGAATTAGGAAAATTAGCAAAAAACGACTCTAAAAGGGCCAGAAATTTAAATAACAAGTATTAAATATGATTCAAACAGCTCTTTTATATTAATATTTTATACTGAATCTTATTTTTACGAAGAAAAAATTTTGATAAAATGTAAAAAAGTAGTTGGAAGAAATAAATGTCTGTATAACTTTAAATAATCATCTTAAAATAATGAATTTTTTTAATCACTATGCCTTAAAAAGTCTAATAGTTTTAAAATTTCAGTTTAAATCCTTTAAAAGGTTCTTATCATATGCTTGCAAACATTTTTAAAGAAGTGGAAAGTAATCCAATATAATTCAAAGATTTCTAGATTAACCTTTAATAATTTAAAATCTCTTTCAAGATGAAAGCATATAATTTTTTAAAAGTGAATAATATGAAATGAAATTAAAAAGCCGGAACTCTGAAGTTACAAATGACAAATTACTACTGTGTAATTCTTAAATGCACATAAAAAAACATTATTATCACAACTGCATGGCAAATTCTGATTTTTTTAGATTTAAAATATCAATTTAATCTATTTACTCATATTAAATTATAATATTTATAAAATTAATATTACTAAAATTTCAGTGAAACTCTTTATAGTACTTTGTACTATTTAAAGGACGTGTTCTATATTTGCCAAAATCTTCTAATTCCAAAATAATGCATATCACTGACTTAAAGTCACAAGATGAAAAATAAAGTAAAAGTGTACCATATTTCTTCTTGTATATTTAAAGATGACTTTAGTCTACCATGAAAACATTTTTTATCTTTCAAGTTTCTTATCTTTATTTCATATTCTGAATTTTTTCATGTTTCAACTAATTTTGATTTTCAGTGGATTTAGTCTTTTTATATTATTTCAAAAATTTACGTATGCTTCTTTTGAATAAGCGTCCACCGATTTCTTTATTCAAAGCTGCAACACTTAAATGTAAAACATTATTAATGTAATGTTAATTAATATAACAGCATTATTTTACATTTCTTTCTGGATCAACAGTCAACTTTTATTACTAAGAAAGGCTTTTTTAATTGCATTTTGATCCCAAGGTAAATCAAGAATGCTTATGGGCTGTATCTTTCAATTTATCATGTCCACAATTGTTTTTGGATAATTTTAGGATTTCATCCCAAGTATTAAAGTATAGTCACTAGCAATGTACTATAGACTCTAATAACATTTAAATGGATCAATTACAATTTATTTAAATGTATAGATTGTTTAATGAGTGCAAATGAGTACACAACTAAATTTTATTATTAAAAGGTAATCTAACATTTTTGTCTGTCGTCTAATGTAACTAAGAAAATAAGATCGATTTGAAACTTTCTGTAGGTTTTGAACTCTTGAAATAATGTTCATAACGCCTTCCAAATATAAACAATCTTAGTTTCTGTTAGTGACTGTTCGTTATCTATGCAAAATTAAGATTTTACTGAATTTTAGATTTTAATAAATTAAGGCATAATTAAATATGATTGTAAATTATACATTCTACCTTTATTATATTAAACATTATTGTGCATTATGATCATTAGTAACTCTAGTTCAATAATAAGGTCTGTATGTAGTAGATCTGTGATAAGAAATTATTTGAAAACATATTACTAGAGAATTTTTTTTATTCTTGTCTTTGGCACCTCTGCTATTAGTTGACGAGAAGCCTAACAAAGTGTGATGTAGCCTAAAAAGAATTAAAATTAGCCGTAGAGTTGTTTTCATTAAACTTTAAAACAATGGGGCAATGCCTGAGGTGGTCACCATCCTTTGTTGGCACAGATGGCCACAAACCGAATCTTTGATAGCAATAAGATGTAATTGCTTGTGAAAACTATTGAAAAATGTTTTTACTTTATATTACCTTAATCACTTTTCAGTTACATTTTAAAAATATATTAATAATCAAAAGCTTTAAAACTGTTCTCTTCAAAAAAATCTTACATAACTTGATAAAAATTTATTTCAACTGAATATATGTTCAACTTTTTGATATAATCAATTATATTAATGGATTTGATTGTGAAAAGAAAAGTTACTTTATGTTCAATTCCATGTAAAAATAATAACATAAGAAGCTGAATATCACAAAAAATATCAATGTAGGAAGAAAAACATTATACATGTAATATATATATATATACGAATATATGGAATTGATTTCAATTGTCATTAAATAATTATTTTAAGCTTTACATGTGACAGAATATATTTAATATAATATATTTTGGATCAAATTAATTTCTGCTTTATAATTTAATATCTGGTGATGCCAAATAATTTAATCTTTCAAACGAAATTTTTAATTTTGAAGAATAATATAGTAAATTTTATATTAAATTTAAACTAACAATCTGTTCTATTATGTACTTAATGAAAAAAGCTTCCTGCACATCATTTCATATAAAATCACTAGAAATTCATAAATTATTTTTGATTTTGAAAGTAAATTTTGTAAGTTTTATAGTGTAAAAATTTTTTTTCAAATTCATTACATTGAGAACTTAATAAAACCACAAATAAAAAAATAATAAATATTTATTCCTGTGACAACAGGTTTATCCCATAATTAAAAATTTATATATTAGTATATATTTATGTGTTTTATCACACACACAAATATATATGCATACATAATTTAATAATATGCAATTAATTGAGATATAAAACCCAAATAAATAATTATACAATGGCTTCCAATATTAATTCCTTCAGTTTTCACAATTCATTAGAATAATTTAATAAAATTCGACTTATATATATGTGAAAAAAGTTTCTAAAACCACTTAAGTCTTAAAAACAAAAACCATTCCTTTGTACAAAAACTATTAAATGAATCAAACACTAAAAAGTATAAAAAAAAGTTTCACAAATTTTACGTGCATGACTTTTTAAGTAATTTATTAAATAAAAAGTATATTATTAAAGAAATTGTAAAATAATTAAATTAGAACCATAAAATAATTTAAATAAGACAACAATAAAATACTACTAACATTTACTTATTAAATATCTTACTGGATAAATAAAAGAAAAAAATATTTCCTATGTAATAAATTTATTTTCTTTCAAAATATTTAAGCGGTTTGAAAGAGAAATCTATGTGAAGATAGTGTGTCATTGCAACATTTCCTAAGCTCTTATTTTCTGAATCGTCATGGGACCATCAAAATTTCTTATAGTTCTTCTTAGAAACTATAAGAGATTTTTATTTCTAAAAAGATGTTAGTAATTAAATATAATATATATATATATATATATATGTATATATATATATAATTTCCTTTATATATCTTCTAAATAGAAATAATTAAGTAATGGTAAAAGTGTTAGTGATAATAGATATTTTTGAGAGATAATGTTACACAGATGAAAAAGTGAGTAAAATAGTAATTTTGCTGTTGGTTTACACTATTGAAATTTAAAATAAGCAGTATTTTATGTTGCATTTATGAAAGGAGTTTTAGATTATTTAAATTAATTCTTCGTACAAAATTATTTGTGTCTCTCAAATCAAGTCCACCAAATTTTTTGGGCCTTGGCATTCAGTGGTAAACGTGTACACATCATTCTAGGTAAAATTATAATTTGGAAAAATTATGTGTTTACTTTCTACTTAGTTTTGATAAAAATGCTATTTCACACCACGAAATAAGGTCTCATGTAAAAATCAATTAAAATTAAACCGAATGATGTACTGAGCACGTAAAAATTATTTTTTTTTTTGAAATTATGACATATTAAAATTGGAATCCTTCCATCCACGAACCAATGCGTTTCGTATCGTCAGTGCATCCAGACAAGCATGAAAACAGTACTTTCTTCGAAATCCAAAAATTGTAAATACAGCATTTTTTTAAATAAAAAAGTTAAATTGAGAATGTAAAAAAAGAGAGAGTGATCTAATCCCATGTAATTTTTATCTTAACTGTTACGCATAGAGAATAATTTTTGAAGGAAGGAAAGAACCACTCGCCATTTTCTCTTCAAGTGGTAAAAGGTACTGTGTGGAATACTGATTAAATTAAATACATCATGATATACGTAACTTTAACAGAACATTCAATTTTGAATTAATTGTACCTCAAATAAATATCAAGTTCTGTAAAAGAGAATTTGAAACGAAACGTAGTTTTCATTTAAATTTAGTTAAACCGACATACCTTTCCTTCCATTCCATTCAAACGTTCTCAGTTTAACTACGGATAAACATTCAAGAGCAAGCAGAATTAGGATGCTATTTATAAATCAATTTGATTTTCCTTAATCATTTAAAATTTTCAGTGAAATGATTAATCAAAACCAAGTATCACATTTGATCTAAGTTTAATCATATGCTTTAATTTTGTGTTCTTTAGTCTATTATTTTTAAACTTTTTCACTAGCTTCGTCAAAATTTCCATTAGTTTTTAGAAATTTTTAACAATATCTTATCAAAATACTGATCACATATGATAAGAAATATATTTTAATCCTTACTGGCCTAAAATTAATTATTAAATTTTGTCTTGCTTTTAATTTTTTTTATTTTTCAAATCTCATGGAATATTTCCATTGCAAGTTTACAGTGTAATGTATCAATTTTTTGAGGATCAAATACAATAATGATATTATTTTTTTATACTTATCATTTGTCATAAAATTTGTATACATCTTCGTTAAATACATCACTTATTATGATTTTTTAGTGATAAAGAGTTAATCAAGTTTTTGATTCTATATTATTCATTAATAAATTCTATATTTAAATATATATCACATTATACTAATCTAGTATGTGTGTGTTTTACCGTTTTACACTTAATTTATATATGTTGATCACAGAAAGTGATGCTCATTGAATCATACATGCTCTTATCATAAATTTAAAGCTCAGGATACTTTATGCAAGGAAAGAAAACTAGTTTATTAAAAAAGTTTAAGAATAAATCTCTCTTCAATTCAGCTAGAAGCTTGTTAAAAATTCCATAGAAATCAGTATTTATTATAAATTAATTTGCCTATATTAACAATATTTTAATAATGATTTATAATAGTTAAAGTTGTTGAAGTATTTTTAATTAGGAATATATGTGATTCTATAGCTTTACATAGCTTATATGTGCACACTAATTGTAAATATTCTCAGTATCTATTTCATGAAAAAGTTTAAACATGTTATTATAAAGAACTGAAACTAATTATAAAAATGCAGAGAAAAATATTGTGTCTGTTATTCTTTCACACAGTAATATGATGTTAGCAAAAGGCAACAATTTTGATAACATATTAATTCTAATGATTTGATATACAATTAAAAATATTTCGTGAAACAATTGCATAACACCTAAATCATTGATCATTAAAAACTTGAATTTAGAAATTCAGGACGAAAAAAATGTAAATTTTTAATTGCCATAATGTAAAGACTGTCAAAATGTAATGAATTTAAAAATCAAACAATAATCTTTAGAATAACTGTTAAACTTAAATGATAATGGACAAAACTTATAGTTTAATTGAATAAATACTTTTACTTAAGTAATAAGGTTGTAAGTAATATATTTGTAAAAATTTAAAGTGGAACTAAATTTGTTTTAATTTTTCAAAGAAAATTATAGAAAACATATGTAGCTGAGATAAAGATAGACAGAAAAATCTATCTTTATCTCAGTTACAGAAAATTCGTTTCAAAACTTAGATATTTTAAGGAATACTAATTTCTAAAATAAAACACAAAAGTAAATTTCTACTTGTTATGAATTCCTTTGGTCTATCTGAATCTAAATTAACTTAGAATATTCTAAATTAAGAGAACAAAAGGGCTTTGAAGAGCTAATATAAAAATCCAGTTATTTAAAGAACTTATAAGAAGTTAAATTCTTTTCTTTTCAATTTAAAAATTACCTTTTTTTCTATTTAAAATTCTTTTCACAATTTCAAATGTCAATGTTTGAAGCGATTTTGTTTTACTTTTCAAATATAGAAAAATACCAAAAATGAGATTTCTTTAACTAGATTTAATTTTGTGGAAAATTATGCGAAATTTTGTGATCGTGTTCAAAATACTGCACCTTAAATTGCTTTCCATTTTTAACACAAAAACGAAATAAATATTAATTTTTGTTTCCTCTGCCTCATTTTTAAAAGTGTCAGTTTGCAATTTCATAATTAATGTATGCATATTGAAAAGTTGTGTGATCTTATTATAATTATTTTTCAACAAACATAATTCACAGATTTAGAGTCATTTGTAAATTTTCGTCGAAAATAATTTAATGAATCCTTAATTGATATTAATGAAAGCAAGACCTGCAATAGAATCTTAAACAAATTATATCATTTTTAATTTAATATGGCAGAAATAATTTTAAACATTATTGAATTTAATCATTAGAGATGAACATATTTAGTCATATTTAGTTTTTAAAATCCAAAACTATGAAGATTAAAAGGGGAATCAAAAAATTATGAATTTTAATTTAAAAGGGATAATGTCTGGATCGTAGAGGAAATTTTCATTCGGGCAATAAATTATATAAATTGGCTTTTTTATAATTCAATATTGTAAACGTGTTAGTATTTAATAATATGCAATAAATTATCACTAATTTAATGTCTCTTTTGTGATATAATTTAAAAATGTATTCCTAGATAAACTAAAGAATTTAGCTACATCTATAAAATTAAATGAAGTTCAACTTTGTACTTTGTCAAAATGTTCCCTACTATGTATTATCAGTAACACATTGCTAATTAAACCTTTATGAATTTGTAAATAATGTTTTATTTTCACCAACCTTATGTTCCTTGGGAGATAATATGGTGTAAATAAATAATTACTTGTAATATCCCATTAGTTTAAAAGCATAAGCTTATATTATTCCTTAGATTAGTCCGATTCTCAAGGGATATATTAGTTGAGGGAACACACAGTTTTACTTACTACACCTACTCTAAAATATGTACATTTTAATGATTAAATTTTAAAATATCTGACCATGCATTTTTAGCAGGGAAATGTTTCATTTTGATTAGGATTATATAAATTTATTCTAAAATTATTTTACTCTTTAGAATATTTACTTACTTATAAATTTTCAAATACTCTTATAACATTTAAGTTCTGAAAGATATTTAATTTTAATAATGAATTTTTGAAAACATTTGTGTTTTTCCTTTTATTCATCTTACTCATATTTTATCATCAAAAATGTATTAAGTACTTAATAAATTGGTCTGATTAAAAATTACCCTTGTTATTACGAAATGTGAATAAATGAATAATGATCAAAATGTATGAATAATGGACAATTCTAATGTCAGAGAGTGTATTAAAAGTTTGATATTTAATAGGAAAATTATAATTATTATTTCAACTTTATATTCAAAGTCAGTTTTTCTTTAATAAATTTTTTATGATAAGATTAAGGAAAATATGATTGTAAATCGTCTTAAATAAGATACAAAATCAAATATATGTTAGCAAACCTTAAAACAGGAATTCATGCATAGAGTAGAAGATGAACATATAGTATTTTTCCCACACAAAGATTAGATGTTCTCCCGTACTACTAAATCATACTTAGAAATTACTTTAGCGAATGAGCTTTTCCATCTGATAGCTTTTGAAATACTTCTCTGTTAAATAAGCTAACATTCACAACTCAAAGCTCTAAAATTAATCGATCTATTCGAAGTAAATTGCAGAGCTTCTGTAACGATAGAGTATAATATAAAAAAAAAAAAAAATATATATATATATTTAAAACCACATATTCCTCAAGTATTCTGTTTTCGTGTGAAATAATTTAATCTTAGGAACATCAATTTTTTTTTCATTCATTAATAAAAATTGCATTTCTACTTCCATAAAAGTTTCGGGAATTTAATAAAAGTTATAGATTTTTAAGCTGAAATATTTAAATGCACTTTGGTTTCTGGAGTGACAAAATGTATAATCAAATTTTATTTCAATAACTTGTAAAATCAAATTTTTCTCGTTGGATGGTTACATTCTATTTTAAAAGATATGCAGAAAGCATAACTTCATGGAAAAGAGTGTTTTCCTCAATATTTTTTATATACATAAATAAAAAGTTGATAAAATTTAATAGGCAGAGGAATATTTATCTTAATCTTTTTACTTTCCTTAGCAAAAAATAGATATTGAACAGGAGTTTTTTGAAATATGTATGTATATATTAATGTTTGTTTATGATTTTAAAAACTGTTTCTATTCGATGTTAATTCAATTGGGTTTTATTTTTAAAAGTGAATTCCGATTCACTGCAAACATTCATGCTGATATTCGGAATCAAAGTTATTAACTGTTCATTAAAAGGTCGGAGTATTGACCATGAAGATGCCAATCAATTTTATAAATGTATAAAAGTTCAATTATCACATTATAAGTTTATTTTTATCACTTTAAATATTTGTATTTTTAACACAAATCCTTTCATATGAAACAAATAACTGATTAAGAGGTGAGAAATCAAATAAATAAGGAAATTTTGAAGGAGGAGAAAAACTTCGATGTTATTGTAGCGTATTAAAGTAAAATAATCAATTATAGTCCATATTGTATATTATACTTCATTATCATTTGAAAACAAAAGGAGCAAGACACTTTCAACGTTCTTAAGAATTTTACTGTCAATAAAGATAAAGAAACAATGTATATAATTCATCATAAATTGTTTCTGCCTTGATAAATGAACGTCATTATATACCAATCAATATGATACCCAGCAGTTATGGTACCAGATAGTAATGATTTATAACACGTTACAATTTCCAAAGAGAATGCACAACCAAAAAATACTTTTTATTGAATAAAAATTAGTATTTTGTGCAGATGTAGAAAAAGTCTTATATCATAACGCGTAATAAGGGAAAATTATATTTAATATTATTGTTTGTTTATAAAAATCTTTATTTTAATGTTGTAAAGAGTTAAAAGAATTGTAAAATGTTTTCTTATGATGCTTTATCATATGAATATATTTTACTTCTTTTAAATTTTCTAATAGTTTAACTTCTATATTTATTATTTCAAAATATTTTAAAAACTTTAAGGTAATAGTTTAAATCAAACTTCCTATAAATTAGTTAAGAGTTTGTTTTTTTAATTTTATTTTCCCAGGTGTCACTCGTTTATTGTTGTGATTATTGATTATAAGATAAATTTTATTTTTATATACATTATAAACAAACTATATAAGCGTTTAAAAAATTATATAGTATTTTATTAAAACAAATATAGTTTCTTTTAAATGCTTATAGAAATGTATGTTATTCTGATTTTTCTACAAATACTTTAAGAAATACATTCTCGAAGAAATTTTTTGATCATTTCCAAATTGAAACTTGTAAACACTCTCTAGAAAATTTATGTTCAGTTTCATATTCACATCATTAATTAGACTATTAATTACAATAAAAACTTTTTTTATAAAATATTTTAAACCATTAGTAAATTAAGATATACATTCCAAAGAGGAAATTTAAAACTACTTTTATCTAATCTTAAAATGGAATAAATTTCCAGCTAATATTAATCAGAACATTTTAAATTAAAAATTTGTTCTTCATAGACGTTGGTCATTTTAGAAAGATTTCAGACGAATAGAATGGATTCATTCTCAGTCAAGTTTTCGAAGGCAAAAATAAGTAATAATGTGTTATATTATCTGAACTGAAAAAAGTTATTCTTTTTAAACATTGATGCTTTCGTGGACTTGGTTTAGTAGTTATTCTACTGTCATTTTTTTGATATGAAGGTTTATTCAACGGGATTACAAACTTAAAGTGACGCTATGAAAATAACTACGATAAAATTTGAAGATTTTTTAAATTAAATCGTAATTCAATGATTCGGTTTTTTTAAAATGTGTATCAGAATGCTATATTAATTCAGATCTTAGCGAGAATATTTCATTTAAAATAAATGAAATTGTTCTTAAATTAATTCGATTGAACTAGTCTAGACACATATAATTATAAAAGAAACATTAATTTTAAGCAAGATAAATTATTTATATAAATTTTTTGTTGATGACAAATCTTCCAGACTAAAATATACTAAAATTTAATATACGATTTAAAAAATATTAGCTAATTATATCAGTGTTTTCATTTATATATTTTGATTGATTTCACTTATTTTATAACGGATTACAGATTCAAAATTTACGTAAATTGTTCGACTTAAGACGAAACGCTTTTCTCATATAATAAGTTTATTAAAATAAAGTAGTAAAATTCAAATCCTTTTAGAATTCTGGAATCATTAACATGTGTTGCGGAGATCTATGCATTATTCTGATATTTAGAAAAAGGCTGAATAAATCGAAGTATCAGAAAGACACAACAACTCAAATAAATAAATATGTTTACGCTATATTCCTCATCCTACTTTTGTTATAAGTCAATTAAAAACTAATATAACTGAAATTATATTTATTCTACTATGTGATAGAAAGTGATGCTTAAGTATTTGTACTACCGTACATACAAAACTAAAATATATAATAGTTATTGCAGGATAGAGAGAGGCACATACAATCTATTGAAAGAATTTACCTATATGAGTCTATCGACTGTAGAATATTGTATGGTGCAATATATTCATAGTGGTGCAGGTGAGCAGCCAACCGTACCTTAGAGTTAACGGGTTTGAAAAACTCACCAATATTCCAAGCTCTTAGCAATTTTGAACCATAGTCACACCTGAGCTGGCACCCCTCTCTCTATATCCCCATCACACTAGGAACACCAGGAATTACTTTGAACATCACAGATTAATGTAGACACCTACCCAACGGAGCTCTAGCAACCCATTGATGTAGAATATGTTCACCACCACCCCAATCACTGCCCGTGCACTTTGCAGATCTTAACGAGAAGCAGCTTGGAGCTAGTAAGCCACTAGAACTCTTGTATAGAACAATAGAGTGCATTTATTTTCTATCTAAAAAAGACAGTTTAATACATAAATCTAGTGCTTTTGGATGAAAAATTAATTTTATGATGTTTTAAAAAATGTTTTATGGCATATAGCTGATATATGTGAAAAGATAACAAATTTTTATATCGTACATTTATATGATACAACTATGTATTTTGATTCATTAAGACTCGATAGAACTATTGTTTCTTGCATTTTTTAAACAAATAATCTCTTACAAAAGCCATTTGCATGATATAAATTGCATTACATGATATTAATTTGCTTGTAATTTCCTTAAGGTACTGTAAATAAGTTGCTTTTTAAAACTCTATATAGTTGTTCATTTTTAGCTTCAAATACTCTAAGTACACTAATCACTTCATCTTACAGCTCTCGGATTTCAATTTATGATATTTTCAAAGACTGCATCTAAAAATAGATACCAGATAATCCCTAACTTGAAAGTCAGCATAAGCCTTTTCGACAGCTTTGAGACACTTATTCCTGTTCAATTAAAAATATTACTCTTAGAATGGAATATGGGGTTGATTAAAAGAATTAACAAAATAATATTTTAATGATGCAGAATTTGTTGTTATGCATTCATTTATTTTACACAAATTACTAATATGAAATTCTTTCATTTTTTTTTCCTATAATGCACGAAATCATATTTCCATAGCTCAAATGCTTGACTTAGGAAATTTTAATTTTTAGCCTTATTATTAACATAAGGTATCTAAGAATGAAAATGTTTTGAATGTTTTTAAAATATTCGATGAGAATATCTCTTATTTTATATGATATCGAAATTTAATTTTTCTTTAAGACAAAGATCTGTTTTTATAGTGTTGAGTGTTGAAACTTCACTAGAAAAATGCTGTATATTTGGGTATTCATTTGTTCGGAGAACATTTTGATATGGTACTTATGGATAGTGGAAAAACTCTAGGAATCGAAGCGTAATGTTACTAAGAAAAAGGCTGGAAAGATGAGGGACTCGAAATATGTTTTTAGCAATGGTGGAAGAACATTATAAAACTGCATACAGCTAGAAAGAAACTCACATTTAATGGCAATAGTAAGAAATAAAATATCTAAAAGCTATCTCACATTTTCAAGTGAAAAGAAGCAGATAGAGTATTCGAAAAGGTTTGAGTGCATTCCACAGTAAGTTTCATTATTCACGAAGATTTAAACCGCACAATGTTAGATATATTAATGTTCTTCAAAAGTAAAAAAGTAAGAGAGAATCTATCTCTGTCTTTCTAATTCTGCAATTAAGGCAGCTACTACTTTTTAAATAAAATAAAATTTAATACGATAGTAACAGACAAAGATGGATTTATATAGAAATGTAGTAGTTAGTAAGGACTATTTAAGCAATAAATAATAATTTTTAATTAATACTTAATCTAAATAAATTACTGTTGACAGATTAAGGAAGTTCATTAAGATTAAACTAAGTTACATACAAAATAAACTAGAAATTTTTGCAAGACAAAATAATTTAAAATTTGCTGTTAATACATATCAAAAATTGTGATTGATAATTTGTTTTTTATTTATATCTTTAAAAAGCTATTTTATCCAAAAAATAAATAAAAACTTTTTATGTGAGATAATCTTTCTTTTTTACGGATAGAGTAAAATGATCTCACAAAACGAGAAGCATGTATTGCATTTTTAACCAATAAAAATACGTTTTAAATTTCTTTATTTCTACCCGGATTTCGCCATGGGTTTCATGCTTGAGAGGAGAAAATTCTAATTGAAATTTACAGTCGAAGGATAATCAAACGTGATGTTGCAGATAATTCTGAATAAAAGTTCTTTTCAGGACTATCAAATGATAAATTTAAAAATTACGTACGTAAATTCTCTCACAATGATGATTTATGGACAAATCTATTGATTTAAATAAAATCAAAATGAGTTGATATTTCACTTATTTACATTTGAAATCATGATACACGCGGAATAAGCACAATATAATAAATATGCTGATTTTTTTTTAAAAAAAAAGATCATGGAATTATTAAACTTATAAAAAATTTTTTTTCTAACGGTGGACACTTGGGTGAATAACCCTTCGCCACAACAAAACCGGGAACTGCTACTTATTTATCTTAAACCAAGTCACAGAAGCGAGTAGCATTACCTACGCCACACCACCACAAACCAATTTACAGGGCGGACTACATACATCTATCATCTGAGGAAAGGACAAGTAATACAGAGAGAAAGAGAAACTACATTCATGCCCTAGCCGGGATTCCAACTCAGGACCTCCCCATCCGCAGTCAGAACCGCTAACTATTACAAAGGGTAGGCGGCACTTTAACCACTTGCAAAAGACGTGCTACGCACGTCACATTGCTTTTGTGACAGAATCGTCAATGACGTGGTATGTACGTCGTCATTATATACATATATAATGATATTCTATATAACAACCAGTTATTCTGGACTGTTCTGGTACATAAGTCGATGAATTCTTTGCCAGCGCAATTGGTTAAAAAGAAAGTGCTTTATATTGAAGAAACTTTTGACTCTGAGGTATCTTGCTACATTCGCGAGTAAGCAATTTCAGAAACCACAGCACAAATTCATGAATTAATTTATTGAGATTTTTCAAATTAATGTTTGTTAGGTACCATGTCAGAAAGTACCTCGGGCATTTTAATTATAAATGAGGAATAACAATACATTTTACGATGTATTTGTTTGTGTGACCCATGGAGAAACTATTAGGTGATTGAAATTTCATAGAAAATATGAATGCAAATATAACGATTTTACTATAAGCATATATATTAATGTAGATTTAAATATTTGCATTCGTTTGTGTGGCACAAGGAGAATTTTTAAGTGATAGAATTTTCATGAGGAAAAAAAGGAATTTTTTATTAGGAGGAATAGGATTTTTTTTTTGGAGTCACAATACTTTATTAATATTTTACATTTACATTATTAATATTTCACAATACTTTATTAATATTTTCAGAACCAATTTAATTGAAGTATTCGGATAGTTTTCGTTAGCTTAATTCAAGTCACGAATTTTTTTGTAAATTTTAGTTTCCTAAGATTGTAGTTTCATCTATATTTCCTACCTCACAAATTTTTCAACGGAATCTACACAAAAATTTTATTTCTACCTGAAAATATAATTAAAAAATATAATTAATAATACCAAAATAAATATACCTCATTTTAAAAATTAATTTAACTTGAATATATTTCATCTGTTTCCTTTTTATATATGGTGCTTTACATATAATATTTAAACTCTTATATGTTCTACATTCTTTTCCTTTGATTTTTTTGGTGAACTCTGCTTATAACAATAGGAAAAGTAAGTCAAAATTGGAAGTGATATTAAAGAGATTTTAAAATAAAAAGTGATATTTCTATTATAAATATAATACAATTTAATCTTACATATGAAAAAAACTGATGACAACATCTAGAGCAATGTTGGCTGAAACAGCCTTCGACTAGATTACTTCCAACCTGGTGGATAGACTAAACTGAGTTGATTTATATAAGTAGTTAATGTGTTCTGGGATTTAATTCAGTAGTTCATAGATTTCTGTCCCACTGTGAAAGGGAATGTTGTTGCAGCTCAGAATTCACTTTAAACAATAGCTCTCTGTTGAATCAAATTTCCTATGCAAAAAGTGTCCATACAGCGACAAGCAATCTATCGATGGAATCCAAAACATATGAAATCCGCATTAAAAAGAAATTTAATTTAAAACGTTGACATTTTATTTAATAATCTTTTTTATAAAAATTTTTTTTATTTCATTTGATATATATATTGTGTTTTAATATTCTGTTATTTATGTTCACAATTGTTAATGATTTTTATTTTTAATGAATTTATATTATAACATTTAAAGTTTAACAGCATTAAATGAGTAACTTTAAAATTGGTATATCTATAATACACTTATTTTGTGAAATACAAGGAAAACTTACGTGTTCATTGATTCAAATATTTTCCTGAATATTTAAATCTCGGAATAATTTTTTAGTGCAAATAAAATTAAATGTAAAGTAATTTTTGGTCACAAAATGCATTGATTACAAATTACTTTGCTGATTTGAAATTGATCCTTGTGTATGGTTAGCAGAAGTAAGTTATATCAATGAATACCTATATTATCTGTATTATGAATATAATGTGAAATACATGGATGTAAATATTATATTTTAAATGATACGATTGATTGTATTTGATGAATATTAACAGTGAAATTTATAGTATATTTGTATTTAATTGTATATTTGTATTTAATTGTTTATTGTGCAAAAATAAATAAATAAATGAATGAATGAAAACTAGTCTTCCATGGTTTTCTATGAATTATAAGCTATTCATCGTTGATTTAAGAACAAATTAACTGTATAATTCATAAAACAAATATTTAATAAATGAATTAGTTTCTTTGTGTATTCAAATATATATTTAAAAATACAGTGAAAAATTTTAAAATTTTCAGTTATATCTCTTAAAGTCATAACAAAATTTAGCTACTAACTACAAAAATTATCTTCGTAATAAATGTTTCTTAAAGCAATATTCTCTATACTTTTTTCCTAAAATGTAAAAGTTAAATAGGTTGATGGGATTTTCATGCAAAGGAAGTATAATGAAAATATTTTCCGGATTTATAAAATTTGAAAAAAAATTGAAGACATTTTTACCTGGCAGATTTTGAGAGCAGTATAAGAAACTTAAATGAGATAGGGACTCTGTTTTCTAAAAAGAAATATTTCATAAAATCATGAAAAATTTCTCTTTGACAAGATTTCTTTGGATAAAATATTTTAAATCTTATAATCTTTCTTACATATAAAAATCCTTAAATTTGTCTTTAAAATTATATCGGAAAATAGTTCTTTAAAAAAAATATAAATTTGATATTTTTTTGAAGTTTATGAAAAAAAGAGTACTAATACATTAAGATTTATATAGTTACTTATTCACGCATATAATTTTGAAAAACCAGGTGTAGTTTTTTCATAGTCTTAATCTTGAGAAACTGAATTAAATACATATTACTACACTTCTAAGTACTTCGGTATATTTTTTCCCTTCCGTTAGAGATACTTTTAGTTTTTTGGCTGTCTTTGTGGTTTTCTACATTGTTATTATTTTCCTATATAAACTTTTATTTTGTACCATACACAGGAAACTAAATAAGGGTAACTTAAGAGTCGTAAATGAAGCTAATATGTTCTTTGGCTTTAATTTCTCAAATAGTGATACTCAAATATTAAAATTTAAAAAAAGGAAAAAAGCCCGCTTTTATAGATCAAAAATGTTTTTAATAATTACATATTAATACAGTATTGCCATTTCCAACTGAAAAACAAAGACAAATATAAATTTGAGATGTCTTACGATTTAAAATTATACAATATATATAATAAAATGATCAAAAATTTTAATATTAAAGAAATTGAGACACTTATGTTTCTTTATAAATCTCAACATTTTCATTTTAGAATTAAAAAATATATTTAAAAATGGTCACTCGACCAATGAATATTTGGAATCTCATTATTGAAATTAAATTCATAAAAACAATCATGTTATTAAAAAAAATTGAAATGTTACAAATTTATTTGTTCTTAAGATTTTAATTTTCTTATTTTATATTAATAGAAATTTTATTTGAAATAGGTATATTTTTCATTTTCTAAAATCATCTTTCGTATCAAGTGTTAAAGTTAATATTTTTTTTTATATCTCCATTCACATGACCCACCTAATATTTAAATTTATATTCCTTAAAGTATTTTTTTTTTGGTTTTATCTTCTACTCTCTTAGGGAACCAAACTATGGATTTAATAATTTATAACTTTCATCAAATTTTTTATTAAATGCTATCATTTAAAAATATCTACATTTTCTTATATTTCCCTTTTAGCGTTCTCATTAATTTTGATTATTCTATTATTCATAAATTAATATGTTCAATAATTAATTTTTTAGGTCATAATTATAATCAATTTTCCCTTTAAAACTTGCACCCTCTATTTCGCTTTATAATAAAAAAATTTAATATTTATTTAATTTTTTAAGTAAAATATTTACAATGATTCTATTTAAAATAATATTCTTGTTCATTAACTTTTAATTTTTCAACAGTTGAATTTCCATATTTATGTTGGATTATTTTCAAATGGTTTTATTTACATATTCTTAAACTGGAAACTTAGTTACAAAAATTAATTTTCTTCAATTTTAGATTTTCAAAATAAAATTTACTGTTGTATCTTTCACTGTTTCCACTCAAACAACTTTTAAAATAGACTTCTAGATTTTTACGAATGGCGACTTTTCTAGTTTCTACATGAACTTTTATAGTTCCGAATTCTTTTACACGCCGAATCGATCTGAGTCAGTCAAAACGCTGATAAGCTTTTGGATAAAATAAAACAAAAGGGTAATAAAATAAACAAAAATCGAATCTATGAGCGTTAGCATTCTTCGTCTTTTTCATCACAATAATAAAATTTACGCTTATTAGAAACTTTTCATAAACACCAATAGTTTAATAAATTTCTTAATTGCTCTTAACCAAGAAGAATATTAATCCTTATAATAATGCATAAATATTTTATAAGCAAATGTTCCACCATATATTTTATATAAATTTTAAACATACATTATTAAATTGCAATTTCTGATACTAAAATTTATTAGATATTTTTTTTTAATTTCTAAACCACGTACATTTACAAATGATGTCTAATTATTTATGAGACAACTCACAGTCAAAAGTAAATACGGAATATCGTTCCCTTAAAATCATCTTGTAAATGAACTCAAACTATCTCTTTCACTAACTTATGTTAATGATTAGCGCAATGATATAGTTAGAATAATGCTAAATATAAAGAAATAACATCTTTAAAGCATCAGCTTCGCTGTGTTTTTACACAATTACATTATTTATTAATTCTTGAAAATTTTATTTCTCTGCATGGTCAAGTCAAGAACTGCGTTGTTTAGAAACTTATGTTCATTATAAGTTTTGTAACATTAATTATTTTTTTCTTATATAGCGTAATGTGAAAAATAAAGAATTAATTAAGATGTAACTTTCATCAAATGACCCTAATTCATTGTTATGGATCAGTTGCTTGTAGTAGCTTTAATCAATCAAAATGAGCAGTTGGAAACGAATGGATAACCTAACCTAACTATAATTTCTCATTATATTTCTTTGAATAGTCTAATGATTAATTATACAAACTGCACAATATTAGCTTTTTAGATATAAGATTTTTCAAAATTTTATGTTTTGCCCTTCTTATAAGTTAATAAAGCTCACATAACATTTACATTAACTCTTCATAAGGCAAATTCACCTGCATTTTTTGTAAAATATTGTTTTTTCTAAAATTTTGAGTAGATTAGTTTTTGTGCTTCGATTAAAAATATCATGTTTATCAGATATCCGATTTCTTTCGTTCTTTCTTTTCCATTACCAATTTTTTGTTAACTGACTTTACTAGTGAAAAAGAAAATCAATGGCCTTATTGTGAAATGTCTTATTGACCGAAAGAGACACAAACTATATTAAACTGAAGAACAAACTTGCAATTTGAAACATTTGAAGAAGAAAACTTTGTTCTATTGGAAGAACGGATTTCAAAAAATTATATCATCGAAAAAAGAAATTTGTAAATAAGACATATCCTGATAACTTATGTTCTAAAGTTTAAAATAAGTATGGAGCAACAATACTATGGAAAGAAATTTGATTTATGTGGGAAAAA
>JAPDSC010054274.1:0-35338 GCA_026290005.1 Latrodectus geometricus
AGTAGAAATAAAACTCAAATTATTGCCAAAATTTTAGCTAATTTTTTAATAAATTTTAAACTTCTTTTCCTTTACAATAATTTCCAGGTAATATCTGTCATTACTATAGGCACATTTTCTGAATAATTCAGCTAATTTTATTAATGAATTTATTCTCTTTATGTTATTAATATTTTAAGAACAAAAATTGTTCGCGATTCAGAAGATTTTGTACATCACCTATGTTATATGTGTATTTCAAAAAGAGATTTCACATTTCTTGTATATTTATTGCAAAAATTAACATGAATAAATTTAAGAAATCGAGTCTCAGGGCTAAAGAAAAAATGCAACATAAGTTAAAATATCATATTTAGGGAATTCATCCTTTATAATGAAAAATATATAAAGAATGATTTCTTTGGTCTCATTACCAAAATATAGTTTAATAATCTCAATTTTTCTGGTTTTATCAAAAATATTACACATATAAGTCCTATTTGCCTTAAATTATTATTATGAGGTTTCTGTTAATATTGACAACCTTATAAATTATCTTGAACCTTATTATCTTGAACTTCCTAATAAAGTTTAAAAAGTTATAATAAGAATAATTCTTTAATACCGAAAGCTTGTTTAAAAGAATAATTCTTTTAAACAAATAATACAGAATAAAGAGACTAAATAACACAAACTTACTTTTTGAACAATACTTTTTTCTGAAATTATTCATTATTTAATGAAATTCAAAACATAATAATTATAAAATTAGTATTTTAGTAATTAATATTATGCTTGAAATTACAAAATAATACAAGTTTAGATTCAAAAATGATTCTCTTAATAATAATAATAACATTATTACCTGTTTATTACAATAATCATTATTACCTGTTTTAAGCAGAAATATCACAAATTTGAATAAATTTAAAAAAATATTTTTCCTGCTAATTAAAAGATACAAGAAAAATAATGGTTACTTTACATAAATTGAAAATTTGGATTAATGAGTGTATTTTTTAATTAATTTTAATTTTTGTTTTCTTTTTGTTCAATAAGAGTGTAAAAAATACACTCTTATGGATTAATGAGTGTATTTTTTAATTAATTTTTGTTTCATTTAGCAACTGTTTCATTAAAAAACTAATAATTCTAAGTCATAAGGTCAACATTAATCTTTTATAGTAAAATGCACAAAACAAATTTGGGCATTCTTATTATATTTATCAAAACTACTTTTGAACTTTATGCACTAACATTTCTATAAATAGAACAAGAGAAGACTTTATTCCATTTTCAGGCAAAACACTAAAGTACAGATATCAAAAATTATGATTTTAAAAAATTTCAAATTATTTATGATTACTTAAATAATTGAATGGCAAGGTATTTTCAACATTATTTTAAAGCAAATTATATCCCAATTAAATATTGAAATGTCTTTGTACATTATATTCAACATCTTAACAATTCTTTGATAAGTTCTAAAATTTCAATATTGTAAATTTTATTCATTTCAATTGTATTTTAACTTCATTCACCGCTAAATTGTGAAACAAATGTATGCATTCATTGATAAAACAATATATATCATTGGAAATTCGTAGAAAAGTGGATCAACACTGTCCTATGAAGTTTTTATTTTCTGACAGAAAAACTTAAAAAGCAAGTTGAGCCACGTAATGAAATTATCGATATTTTTAGAAACAGAATTTAAAAAGTGTATTGAAGGGAAAGATAAAACTGCATCTTTATTAAATCAATGATACTCAATATGTTTTGTTTTGTGTAAGTATGTGTTTGTTGCACAGTCTCCTGGTTGTATTTTTTTGTTTACTGTATAATTTTGATTTGAGGACACACAATTTTTATTCAAACTTATTTGCTTGTGTAATAAACTACAAAATATTTTTAAAACAATTGACTTTACTAAATAATTTCTATATATTTGGGATTGTTTTATTAATGTACACAACTTTTGTATAAAAAAAGTTCCAAGATTTTTTTCTGTCTATGTGTTACTCTATTGTTCTATGAAGTTGGTGCGTATGAAATGCAGGATTTTTGCTTTGCTTGTTGAATTATCATTAAACGCTTGTCTCCTTTTCCACTATGATTTTGTTTTCGGAATAAACTCGTTAATGGTTGTATTATATTTTGCCTAATTTATATTTCAAACGAAAAAAATTCCTCAGTTTTTTAATTGTTTGGAATATTGTAAGAATATGACTTCAATAGATATTCATGAACTTATTTTCATAAATTTTACAATACTAAAATTGCACTCAATAGCGTGCAATTTTTGTATTGTAAACTTGTTATTTAGAGAAAATATTGTTAACTATCAAGTTGGTCGAACCTCGTGATTTGAAATTTTTCAGTCTGGTGGTTTTTGCCTACAAAATAAACCACATGGGAAACCCAAAATGATTGTACTTTGAAATATTAATCGAAATGAATTCAACTGTATCTATAAAGAATCCCGCAACCAGGGGGAAAGTTGACCATAAAGCATTTTTCTAATATTAGCAAAGTAAAAAAAATTATATGTAGGCATTGCAGTATGGAGGAACGTGGTTGGAATAATTCACTTTTCATTACTTCGAACTGGAGAGACAATCACAGCCAAACAATACTGTAAATATATTGATAAAAGACATGAAAAATTGGAAGTTATATGTTTATCACTTGTTGATTAAGGTAGCCCAGTATATGTCCATAATAACATTCAGTCACATACGTCGTGCAAAGCAATTGTGAAATTAAATAAATTAAAACAAGAAATTTGAGTGCACTGAATTAATTAATTGAATCTTTCGTCTACCAACTTTCAACTTTATAGACATTGGGAATAGTTTTATATGTTAAATAGTATAAAAATAAAGAGATTAAGCAACATTTCATATCAGAGTATACTGTTTCTAAGATTAATCTATGGATTTATGCATTAGACTTTCGTTATGAGAAATGTATTGATGCAAATGGAGAATATTTTAATTAAATAAATAACTTTTGAAAAGAAATATCCAGCTTTATATATTCGCTGAAAAATCCGGCATTTTATATATATCACCATCATCACAAAACTTATGCATTTTTTCTTTTGATTTGTTATTAAAATGAGAAAAACGTCAAAGATAATTATAATTTCTAAAAAAGAAGGATGTTGAAAATACATTTGATAAATAAATCGGGTACAATCAATACTTTCGAATAATTTTGTATAATAAAAAAATTATTTTACGTTACCTATGAACAAAATTTTTTAAAATAGTTCAACAACAATAAACAAAATATTCTATTTAATAAATAGCAGTACTATATAATAATGTTAAGTACTTAATAATACATAAATAATACTATAATAATACTAAATATACATGACTTTACACATACATATTATTATAAGATTAAAAGGATTTTTTACAAATAGATAAAAGGACAAAATACGCGAATATAATCTTCATTTTAAAACAAACTATTTAAAGTATCTAGAAGTATATTTAATTAAATTAGCAAAATAGAGCTTGAATATGTAATAAGAAAATAATACAATTATTTCAAAATAGTTATTGAAGTCTCTGACATTGCTTCAAAACTCATTAGTTTGTTAGTATATAATAAATCTTCTTATTCAAACTCTTGGACCCTACAAAGAAAAAGCTTCTTTAAGCGATACGATGTTATTCCTTGTTTAAAAAATCTGAGTAACCAAACTTAAGATCTGCCACGTCTGCCATAGTTGACTGACTGTTCCTCTTCTTATCTTTAAGGATTTTTGGTAATTCTTTCACTGGGCTGCTACAAGTTAAAGCAAATTTGAGATCTTTCACCATCATTTTTCCGATGTTCTCCTAAAGCAAATAAGATTACTCCAGTTACTTAAAATAGCATTTTACTCTTAAAAAGTTACAATGAAACTTCCATGAAGTAATTATTCAGATGGAAAGATATTATTAAGTTTAGCTTACAAATACATTACATTTCAATGTAAAGTAAAATTAAGTTTTTGTTGAAAATTAAATACATATTGAAATGAATAATAAAAAGAAATGCTGGAATCAAACTTTTTAATTATCTATACTTATAATTAAGTAATTCTTTAACTAATTTGTTTTTTTCTTTTACACTCCCGAACCACTACTCTATCCGTTCATCCCATATAATATCTTCGTAATATGCATTATAATCGTGTTTATTGTCCATCACATGTGTAATAAAGTTAAACAATCTTTCACCTTTTTTAATATCATAATCCTCAAAAGATTGACCGAATTTGGTATAAAACAAAATCCTTCCGACATCAGAAAACGAATTCTAAATTTGAAGGAAAAAAATTTTTTAAAAATAATTATTATGAACGAAAATATTTTTTACAAAGCGTCATTAAAAAACAAATAACTCCAATGTTTAACAAATTCTTAAAAAAATAATTATTATTATTACAAATTGTGTTATCGTTTTCTCTAAGAACTTGTACATTGTAATTGTTTATTAATGATACTTTGTAAAACATATTTTCGTTTAATAAATGTATTTTGTTATATTGTATATATTAAGAAAAATTGAAGTTTATATATTTAATAAAATGTTATAATATTAACATTGAAATAATAATAACAATATAAAACTTATGAAGCATATGTATATAAAGTACCAATATCGATGTTTTTGTTAACTATCGATATTTACCAATAGTTATAATTTTTAAAGTTTAACACCAATTTACAGGTTTGAAATCTAAATTTTTCATATTAACTATTACTTTTTAATTTTTGACTTAAAAGAGTAAAGTGTTTCTAGCAATATATATAAATATCATAGATTTTTGACTATTTAGAATTTTTTGAGGTAGATATTTTTTATTCTACTTCTTGGGAACTAATAAATTGATTATATTGATTCTTTGTATATATGCAGAGGTTTATATATTAGACATTTAAATTAGGAATACATATTAAACAAATATATTAGATATATATTATCAGTTACTATCCTATATTCTGTAAAAACACAGGTTAGACATACATCTTCTCTAAGAAAAATTAACTGTATTTTTAAATATTTTTATAGAATTACATATTTAAATTAATAATTTTTTTCTTATTACCTCTTTATTTAAGTTTGCTGTGAATAACATTTCTTTAGTTTTTTGTATACATATGTTTAGTTATTATGTACTGAATAATAAATTATCCATGCATAATTTTTTAAAATTTTCTAATGAAATTCATGATATTTGTGATTTTATGCTCACTGCCATATTTTTGAAACTTCACCTATATTCATTTCATTTTGTATAATTATCGTACTTTTATCAAAAAATAAGAAATAAGGAAAGTTTTGGAGCACTGAAAATAATTTTGAATATTCTTGAACTAAAAACATATATTCATAATAATTGGAAAACTTTAAATATATGATACCTCTGACGCATATTTCCTGAACTTCCACAAAAATTCCAAAGATGCCACACCTGCTGCCAGAAGGACTCCAGCTAACAGAACAACAAAAACACCACCTACATTGCTGAGTCCCAATTCCCGAACTGATCCAGATGGTCTTTCTACACATTTGCCCCCTCCTCTTTTCTGCTTCCACCATCGTTCTTTCAACGTATGAAGCAGACCTTGCTCTTGAAGTCTAAGAATACCTCCTGACAGCCAAGCATTCAAAGAGGCATTTTCTGCAAGCAAAAATCACATTGTAATTAGCATGTTATTATCACAAAAGTATTAATTTCCTAATAAAAAGCAATTCTGAAATAATATATTTGCTTTAGATAATTGAACTCTAAAGTAAATTACAGCTTTGCGTCAAAGAAGTTTAAATTAATTTAAAATTCTTATGTTATGTAGAACTAAAATTCACCTTTAGATGATTAATTAAATTTTGAGTTTAATTCGCAAAATTCTGTTCTTAAGAAAGTGAAATATTTGAATATTATTTTGTGCAGAAATGTCTTAGTTAAAAGATTGTTAAATAATTGTGAAACGAGATTCACGGTGTTGACAAATGGCACCAGGGAACTCCTCTGCACTTCATTCCAAGAGGCTTTACTCGTTCAATAGGAGATGCTGGGAATTTAATTTAAAAATAATACAAAATGTTACAATATAAAGTTATTTACAGTAGTTAAGTATGAAACATTTAGACGCCGCATGCGAACGGCCTACTCGGTAAGCGAGTGTAAGGCATTTAGTGTCCGCTGCGTAAATAACCCAAAACGGGGAGGCATCGAGTCTTCATATGGACAAGGAAAACACACAACGATTCCAGCAGCCGAGTACCTTACTTAATGTATCAATGCTCCACTCAGCCGATAGTATGGCTAGTCTCTTGAAGACGGTCGGCTCGATACCGGAGTAAACCAGACGAATTGCCAACCAACCAAACGTGTATGCATCACTTCCCGTTTATTAAATCTAAAGAAATAACAGTACAAAGCCCGAGCGCGAAGTGAGGCCCACGCAGTGAGCGTCACCTTTACATGTGCGGGATGGGAAGGTTTGCCCTCTAGGGGGACTTAGTGGGAAAGTGGGCCTTATTCACGTGCAGCTAGAGGGAAACCTGGAAAACTTCTAGCACCCACCCCGATCTGACTAGCAACTCTACAGCTGTTACAGGGAGAGCTGCAGTCCACCCTTTGAAGGTTGTCTTTAAATTTATGTAATAGCGTGTCCTTCTTTCCAGATGACCGGAATTTCGAACAACGGTGCGTCTCTGTTGTTGAATGGGTTGGTGAGTCCGCGGTGTGACGTTTTCAAGTCGGGGAATACATATTTTGTATGGGCACGCCTAGAATCACTTTCGCTTACTCTGTGGTTCAGCTGGCGAAGATGCTCTTGATACACGCGCACAAAAGTTTTTGTGAAGAGGTACCTCAAGCACCACACTAGCGGAGTTGTCACTTTTGTATTAAAATATAGTAATAATTAGTTGTCTGAGAAACAACGTTGTAACCGACTAACTATATCACAGAATCTCTAGATGAACACTATCACTTCTCTAAAAATATTTCATAAAACTACAGAAACATGCAATCAGATTGCTCAAAATTCTCTTCTTCTAGATAATCTTACAGTTTTCGCTGGGGATAGTTAAACGCCAGTATAAATTTAATAAGCAGAAACTCATGTAATGGAGTGGGTTGGCCTTCATTCTACAGACACCGTCTTTCGAATCAAATATGTGAAACTTTTGGAAGTAGAATGGAAATTATCCATGGCCCTTATAGAAAAGTATCCCATTCCTAGTCAAATTATGGGGTTTTCTGAAAAACATTTGGTATCAACTAGTAAACATTATTTCCAGTTGTTCCACTGTCTCATTCTTCCTGCCAGAAATCAATTATTTAGATATCGAGTATTGAGTAGATGGAACAATATGGTAATGGTATGACATAAGAAGAATCATTTGATAGTTCAGCTGCTTTTACAAGCCTGTCCATTACCTCATTTCCTTCTGTACCATGGTGGGCTTTTACCAAACCAAACCTGGTGTTATCTACTGTTGTTAGAATGTTTTGCATTTCTCTTAACATTGGGTATTTGTAAAGAGGATTGGATAAGGTATTAAAACATGCTTGATTGTCTTCCCTGATACTTGTTGGAAGAGGTTGTGAAGCAACTACTTCAATGACTTTTCTCAAGGCATATACTTCAGTTTTGTATACTGTGTTCCCAGATTGAAGTCCAGTACTGCAAGTACTTTGTAAGCCAAGTTCTGAATATACTATCAGACATTCCGGATCCAGATTAGTCTTTTATTTTTGAGTCAACTGTGAATATGACAAAACAGCCTAGTATGGAATATTTTCTTGCTTTTGAATTACTGCCTTTTCTCAATATCGAAGATACTAGGAGGAATTTTTTTTCCCTTTATAGCTTTTTAAACCATATTTGGTGTAAGAAAGATAGGATTTACACCAAGAATTTACGCTTTTGTATGCCTTATATACTTTGCTTCGGTTTCAATTTTATGTAGAAAACTAATATGTCAATTACATATAGCTCTTGAAGATATGTTGTAGAAGTTATTCAAAACACACCATTAATTAACAAAAAATTTCTTTATATGGACGTTAATATTTGTTTTGCCCATATTGTTAATAGCATTCCCCAAATTTCTGCACGCCATTTTGAGTTGCTACAAACAGCACAAGTTATCAGCATTTGGAAAGGACTAATTGCATGTTGTGGATCAAAGTTTTGGAACAAATGTATGCTTGCTTCCCACTGGCTTTTGAGATTCATTCAATGTATATGAAATATTCTACTAAAAGCTATCTTGAATCCCTATCATCTTTAATGGTATCAACTCTCTTGCAGTTAGGCTAGTGTACACGATATATTAAAGTTTTACAGAGGTTACTTCATCAAAGTATAGAAAGCCCTCAATTTCCTTGCTTTGTTATATATTTAGTTAAAACCCAATTATTTCTCTGAATACGTCGAGCTTTCAGAGCAAATGTATGGGCTCAAAACAAGCACATGTAGCTTTTAGGCAAACCCTACGGAATTTGAAAACATGATGTGCAATTAGTGTTAATATGTGAATCAACACCACAGTAAGCTGTAAGTCAGTTTACCACCTCTACTAAATTTTTTTCATTCATTTTTTTAAAGAGGTTCCTACGAAATTGCTTAACTTTCTCCTCTTATTTGTTCAACATTAAATAAAATTTCAACATATGCATCATCTCAATTCACACCATTGTGTGTTTTACAATTTGAACTAAATTTGATGAAATCACTGGACTGAACAAAGTAATCATGTCTCACGACCTTACAAATCACCTAATTCATCTCCAGCTCATCACTTTTCTTTAGTGTGTCATGACAAACTTTTTACTGACAATCCAGTAAACTGTTATTTTGATCAGGTGTTAAAAATTCCTCTCTCTGCTCTGTTTTTATTCATCTCTTTGTTAATTTTTAAAAAAAAAAAGTTATTTGTCTTAATATTAAAGTAATTCTTTCTCTATAATATGTAAACTTGTACCAAAGTATTAAAAATGAAAATATTTTATTGAAATTTAATTAAATTTGTCCAAATAACTGAATTTTAAATATGAAAACACATCATTCTCATGAAAAATATTTTGAAAATCCAAAAAAAAAATTTTAATTTGAATAAGTTTAATTGAAATAATAGATTATTTTGTAGATTCATGAAAAACAACATGAATAAACTAATGAATTACTTGTTAAAAATTTCAATGATCACAAACATGCATGATTTATACACTAAAGATATAACATGCATGCATAAAACATGCATGATTTATACACAAAATATATAACCTGTTATATAAAATTAAATTTTTTTGTAATCATTACAATTCCGATACCTTTCTTAGTGGCAATTCCATAACTTTTATGGTCCAATAAACCTCCAATCTGAGTTAAATTGCATTCCCTTTCTGTCAAGAACTGGATAGAAGCTGCTTCCATAAGGAAAGCATAATTTTCTGCATACACCCTTTCCTTGCCTTTCTCATTACTTTCTACAAATACTTCAGGATTACTTTCCATGAATTCCCACATCTTCTGATATGTAGGGATTTTTGAAGTCTAAAAATAAAGAACAATTAGAACTTTGCTTTTTGCTTTTTTTTGTGGCTAATCATTGTAAATAAAGTATATTCAATCTGAATTGAACATTAAAAGTGCTGTATCAAGAATGTGACAAGCTTCACACATGAAACATATGTAACAGACAAAACACCTTCAAAAGCATACTTTAATAGTGGCTGATACATTCATGTTGTGTCTCTAGTCTTTGCTCCAGTGAAATGGAACGTTATTTTTTCAAAAGTATAATACACAGTTACATGTTTTGAGTAATGTAGACCCTTCTAAAACAAAATAACTGTTTAGATTGCTACCTGTCCAGCACCTTTTCCAGATCTTTTGCTAATAGAATAAATCTGATTAATAATTATCGAGTGACTTTATCATTACGATATGTTGTCAAATCTGTAACCTGTAGCATCGAGTTAAAATTGCGTGGGCAACTCTGTCTAAACGTCTTCTAATTTCTGTTTCAATTCAATGCCCAAACGTATAAATGCTGCTGTTGCTGCCAGATATAATTTTTCTGCGGACTTATACTTACAAATTTCTTGAAAAATTAATCAATATAATTTTAAATATAATATATTTCTCCAATGAATAACACTTTGTTATTCGCATTTCTTCATGGTTTAATAGTTTTGATATCAAATAATGTACTTAAGACTACCTAAAAATAAGTCTGAAGACTACTTTAAATAATACGCTGGAAATGTCCATTATTGCTTTATCTACAATTTCTTACTCTGAATCAACATTCATAAGTAAAAAATTTCTTTAGCATCAAAATTCTTTGTTAGTTTTGATGCTTATTCGCTTTATTTACATTTTTAATAAGTTAATAAATAGTAGCTTATTACTGTATAGAACATTTACTGCATTTAGACTCATATTTCACATAACTCAATTCAAAACACAGTTATCATTCGAATTATTTAAATTAAACTTCAATTCAACTGATTCAAAATATGTTGCACATTATCCTCGCTTTTAAATATGTACCAAAACATTGCTTCCTAATCCACATTTGGAGTTTGAAGGAAGGTATACTATACAGATATTTTATTTCTTTTAAAACAGTCTTGCGCTTTCAAAAATAATAAATCAATTTGTGCTTGAGTACAAAATTTAAATTAATTAATTAAACTGAAAAAAAATATTCGTCTCTTACTTCAAAAAAAGTTCTTGTGGATCCACTTCCTACACATCCATATTTGATTTTTGTTTGTTTTGCTAGGTCTTTGGCTGATTCAATCGGAGATATAGACTTTTCTACAGTTAAGAAAGCAGCCAAGTTTGCTGTGTATGATGATATCATGATCAATGTGAAAAAGTACCAAATACCTGAGACTGTTCTAGTGGATGCTGATCTGAAAAAATATAAATAATTAGTATAAATATATTTTTTATGATAACATAATATTAATATTTTATAATTAGTTATTTATATAATATTCAATCATAAAATGAACACTATTGTCTTGCATATTACATTTGCATATAAGTAATCATTATACAGACCTTTTTCAGTGTTTTCCAAAATTATATTTTTTTTGTTACTTGTTTATTATTATAATGTAATCTCAATACCTTTTCAAAATTATGATATTGAACATAACATAATTTTGAAACGGTATGGAGAATACATTTGTGTACTTTTATTTAGAAAGTTAATATTAAGTAGAAAAAGCTAACTTTGAATACTATGAGCCAACTTGTTTGAAGAAAATTTATGTTCAAATAACAACAAATTTTAAAAAGATGGTCTCATTTTATTAAACTATAAAAAGTCTAAATAATTTTAAATGAATTCACATGCCAATAAATTAATCAAACATACATTTTTTAAAATATCAGCTTATTGTTTTATCCCTCTCTAATTTTTACGTTGTTTTTTTTGGGGGGGGGACAAAATATATGATTTTTCTTATTAAGATGACGAACACTTTTGTCATTATCTTTTGTAGTAAATAATATTATTTCCTATGTAATTATAGTTTTAAACACTATATAAGTATACAACATCTTAAAATGTAGAGAAAAAAAATCTATTTAAAAAATTAAAACTTTTCTTTTAAGTGTAATAATGATCTATATGACATATAAGACAAGTTTTAGTTTTGATTATAATGATCTATAAGAAATTTAATGCAGAAATATAATAATTTATAATATACTACTTAAAATTATTTAAATTTTCATTTTATTGCTATTGATATTTCTTCTTAAACTTTATTATTTATTCTATAAAAAATTTAGTAAATATGAATCACCTTGGGGCAACTTCGCAACCTTGCTGCATGAGAGACGCGATCGTAAACCACATACTGTTCAGCAATGTAAAACAATTTTCTTCGATTTTCACATCCTGTCGACAAGGATTGATATTCTCCCATTCATAAGGACTCAGTCTGCCTACCAAGAAAAGGACGAAACTCACTCCCATGAAGGCCATCATCACATAAATCCACACTTCAGCAGAAAAGGGTGACAGGAAAGAGAAAAGAGACTTCACTTTAGTCGTGGGCTTCTTGAAAAGGATGCTGATCCCTGTGTTCATGAAGGGATGAGAAAAAGCGAGGACTTGTTCCCGAGCTGAAGTGATTGTTACATCCGCTATGGCCATATCAGCTATCTGTGCTTCAAATGCAAAGAAAAATTATAAAAGTATCATCTTTGAAATTTATATGATTTAATTAAAGCAAAGAATGAATGTTCAGTTAAAATATATATATATATATTAATTACATATATATTTAATTTCCTGAAGTCATATCTTTCATTTTAAGTAAAACTTTATTTACATTTAAGAAGTAAGGATTAGTTACCAATTTAAAACAAAGGACTATGCCAAATTAAAATGAGCGTATTTTCTAATTCCTTTGAGAAATACTATAATTTTAATGCAATTAATTACTTTCTGGTAAAAGCTTAGTGTGTTCATCAGACTATTTGATAGATTGCCATAAGCCCTATCTCGATTGTTTGCGAATTGTGTCACATTAAAACTTTTGACTAAATTAAAGTTGAGAGTCCTATAACGTTTAAAGATAGTTTTATGTCTGAAATATATTGTTTGAATGTAAAATGTAACTGAATGAAAATATGACTAGTATATATCTATATATTTCATACACATAAAATGGTTGGTTTTCTCTAGCAAAAAACTAATTCAGGTGGGAAAAACGAAATTACTCTCAGAACAACCCAATAGTTAAATTAAGCATTATTTAGTACTAAGTTCCTTTTTTTTAATTTTTTGACTTATTGTAATTGCATAAGCATATTTGTTTATATTATCTTTATTTCAATAACTTGATTTTATAAATTAACAAACAATATTTCTTTATATCCTCTGCCATTTCCTATATATTTTAAGTCATTAATTTAATATCTAAATTTTTAAATAAAATGTTAAAAACTGATATAAATAAAAAGATTATACAATAAATAATAGCGATGAATGAAATAATACAAACTTTATATTCTTTTATTGATTCGGTTAAGTAGTATATAACACCTAAGCAAGTACAAAGACTTAGCAAACTATGCGAAGTTGCAGGTTACTCTCAGTAACAGATTCATTCATAAATAGTTATAGTTGAACCATGTCTGTTATAATTGTTTTTTGTCAGATCCGTAATTGTTTCTTGTTATAGTTACTTTTGTTAGAAATGTAATCTTTTCCTTACCCCATTCAAAACTTCTCCGACCATGCCATTCCAAACACCCTTTGTGACTTCCACGCCGTATTTATTATCACCTACTTCTCTTATTTCATAAGAAAAATGTAACAGCCGAGATAGTTCCTCAATTAGATCAATACTGAATCCTTCATATCGCTGATTACCGTTCAATGGCTTTGGAGAATTCCTGAGCATAGCAAATGGTTTGTTCTAAAAAAATATAAAAACAATAATCTTTTACCATGGAATTAAACAAAATAAAGAAATAAGTATATAAATTTTAAAATAATTTTAGAACACGAAAAAATGTAAATAATAAGTAAATTCAATTTTCCAATTTTTCATAGTTAAAATGCAATGTGATGCATATTATTACTATTTTATTGATGGGAATTTTCAACAAATTATTAAAATATATTTCAAAAAATCAATCCATATAAATATTTTCTAAAGTTAATAAGCAATTTTCCTTAATTTATTGTTTAGAAAAGCCCAGAATTTCATCATATAAAATCAAATCAGGAATCGCGATGCACGCTTGAATTCATTTTTACATTATTCCTTGATACGGCTATCTTTAGGTCTTTATAATAATAAGTGATTACGACGTAAGACCGAAAATTAATTTGATGATTTAACCCTTCTTTGCATGATTTTTTTTATTGGTGAAATAAATCAAGTTGATATAATTCATGTTCAAAACTAAAGGAAAATGGTTAAAAAAATCTTAGTATATATTTATAGTATAAATTTAGCAAAAAACAATATTCTAAAAATTTCCATCATCATCCAAAGTTAGATCATTAGCTTAGTACTAAATAGAAATAAAAGAGGAAAATAACAGAAACACGTGTTACAAACCTTTCTTCCACTCATTTTCAATTTTTTAGCAATAGAAATTCTAATATAATAAAACAAAATTATAAACGAAATCATACGTTTATTGCAACTACAACAAACAGCGGAATGAGACAACTTTAAGCTCGTTTTACTGATAATGACACTTGTTTATTTTTGACAGCTATGTTTCTTTTTATGCAATGGACATTGAAAAGGTATCCAAACACGAACAACTTAAAGTGAACTTGTTCTTTTCTATAATTTTTGGGCATTATAGGTTATGATGGAAATTTCCACCATTATGCAAAGAAGGGTTAATTCAAATCTCAAGATTCTTTTTAACTCTAAATTATAAAAAAATTCTTATATCAATAAATGCTTAAATATCTATAAGAATAGAAGGAATTTCAAAAACAAATATGCAGTTAACATACAAATAAATGTTTCATGAAATAGTATTTAAACATTATTCAAGTAAAAATAAATATTCTACTGGTTCATCATATAAAATTTTGAGTTTATTTATAAATAATCACAAAATAACATATTTTATTAGATGATCTGATGTTAAATGAATTTCACAAGTTTTTGCTTAACAATTTTAGTTCAGCATAATTTTATACAACCTGCATTTATCATAAAAATTTAAAAGAGAAAATAAGATACTATAAATCTGACACTGAAATATATTGTGCATATGCATTTCATAACAAAAGAAACGATGGACCAATAAAAACTTTATTGATTCTAATGAAATTTTGTATATAAAGAAATTTTGACTAAACTTGCAAAAGATTAAAGTTTAGTATCCGAAAAAGGAATAGACAGATCTCTAGTACACAGCAAACATCAATTTATTATAAGAAAGATACTCAATTTGATGGTAAAATTTTCTATTGTATCGCATTTGTAGATACTTTATCTCGACTGTAATTGTGAGTTACAAAATAATACTTGCTCTTTAAGAACATACTTCAGAATTTGGAAAAGACTATGTCACAGATTAAAACAAGCTAGTTAGAGGAATAGAACTAACAAATCTACATTTTAATTAAAGAAATCTGGTAATCAGATATTTCTGACAAGAATGGGTAAACAGCAACAATTGTCAGAGTCATGATTGGCAGCCATGAATCTGGAGCCAGTGCAAAAAGGGAAAAATTATTCTCACAGTACCACATTTATTTCCATCAACCCTTTTGCCGCGTACTAAGTACGCAATTGTGAAGTGAGTACTTAGTAGGCGGCAAAAGGATTCACACTTCAAGAATATGACCCTCTGCAGAGGCACTGAGAGAGCTAAATTTGTCTTCGTTCCATTACCTCGTTTATATCCCCATAATTGTACACTATGAAATTAGTTTACAGAGTTGTATAGTTTTATACACTTAAAAGTGTGCTGGATGGAGACTTATAGTTCAAAACTGTTTCTTGACGTCAACCACAGATAAGTCTGATTTTATCTAAGACCACATGGGCATCTTCCCTTACTTATAAATTATAATTATACTTTTGTGTCCATGTATAAATGAATAACACGTTATTTAAGGCCACAGAAGGATATTATTGTCTGAAATATCATTTGCTATGATAGATTACTCATTTTACAGATTTATTTGACCATAGTTTAGCCATTTGCAACACGTGACATTCAATGACCAGTTTATATTTCTTTCTACAACACCTTGGATTTATTTTTCAAAACGATAATAACCAACTACCCATAGGACCTCTTTCAGTGAATTATCTTCAAACTTGCTTAACAATTCCTTGAGAATATAAATTTTTTAACTCTCTCCTTTTTAAGATATTTTGAGAAGACAATTAAATTATCTTGGAGTGTTCATAGATCAATACGGTACTTAGAAACAATTTGAAAGCATTAGATATTAGGCAGCAGTCGGGAAGTTTTATCAATCTATATCATGAAATAGGACAACTCACATCATAATCAGAGGTGGACCAGTGACTTAATGACTTTTTCTTTGTATTAATCAAATTCTGAAATAAATTATTTATTTGCTCTAAAATTTTAACTACTGCTTTCCTTCGCGTATATTCTTCCTATCAACTAATTTTTATTGCTAATATATGTTTCTTTCTTATCATAACAACTTTTGTTATGGAGAGAATTTTGTATAAAACATACTAAAATTTTTAAGCTTATATATCAATATAAATAAAATTAATTTTTTAAATACATAATAATTTTAATGATAATTTTATTTTATTTAATAATAATACTTTTTTAAGCTATTCAAAAATATTTTTTACTTCTTATTACCTCTGAATAATTTTAAGAAACATACTTATACAAAAATAATTTTTGATACTTGACAATATCAACAACTATTCGTGTGAATATATATATATATATATATATATATATATATATATATATATATATGCATCGACGTGACGCATTTATTACACTATGGTTAAAAATTATTAGTAACATTTTTTCCAACAAAAAAAAACTTCACTTTTCTTCATTTGTTGTTTGTACATTTATATATGAGAAATATCTTAGTATAAAGAAATACCAGTCGAATGTTGTTTTGCAAATTTTCTTTTGATACTTGACAAACTATACTTTGCTTTAATTTAAGGAAATCAAAAAAACATAAATCATAAAAAATAATTTTCTTTATCGATAACAAATTTTTACTATTGCTGAGGATTATAAATAAAATATGAGTTTTAAACAATCAAATAAATATTCAAAATTCTTTGAATAGTAATGGAAATTGAGGAAGCATTTTAGGATATATCTAACTTCACATTTAAAAGCATTTAGATTTTATTTTAAATATGAAGTATTTCAACTTATTCCTTACTTTTTGCAACAAAATTATCTATAATTTTCTTTTCAAATCCAAAATAAATCCATTATTGTAAAATATTGAAATGCAAATTCATAATTCCCACTTGGGCAATTTAAATCTTATGAGAATAGCAATGATTAACTGTAGAATATAAAAAGTAACCTATTATTAGAAACATCTAGATACAAACATGAATCAGATTATAACGGTATTACGTGATCTGCAACTTGCATTATTTGCAATTTAGACAATGCAGTAATCCAATAATAATCCCATCACAAAATACCACTTTCACGTGATGACGCTTCTTTGTGCTTCGCCTAAAAGGTAGTTCAAGTTTCTCTTTATCACAATACCTACTACGTGCCTTAGATGAAAATCATCCTCGTAGTCATTGCTTTTAAGTCTGCAAAGCATTTTCAAAATAAAATCACTCATTCATTTTTCTTATTAAGATTATTTGATATATTTTAAGAAATCAAATAATAAGTCTTGAGAAAATTTAAAACAATTAGTTCAGTTCAATAATTAGTGTTGGTAATAGACATTAGATTATATTTTGAGTAAATTGCGCAAAATATACAGATGAAGAATTAGTAATAACTCTTTATCGAATTAAACTATAAATGTTATCTTTAAATTTCACCCCTTAATAAAGTTTCTTTTCTGTAGCAAAAATGTTTGAGGATATAAAATAATGCTTATATAATGCAGCTGCAAAATAAAGTAATTTTAGGAAAATTAAACAAAATCAACATTTTGAAGTATTAACAATAAAAAAGTTCAATTGTATATAAATAGTACTAATTGAAAAATTTTAAGCACAAATATTTATAAAAAAAACTCATATAATTGTTCAATTTTAAGAAATCAAATAAATTCTAAGTATTCACAGTAGTTCAAAGTTTCCTTTTGTGGTCTTGAATGGATGTTTGTAGATTCACGTGATTTTTATAAACACTATTTCAACGTTCAATATTTTTTATGAATTTAAGATTCTAAAATTTTTTTCGAAAAATATGAATTTTATAAAATTTAAATAAACATTTATGGAAATTGTGTCTTACATTTTCCCAAATTTTAATTCCATTGAAAAACCATCGCTTCCACAAAAAATAAAGTATTTGTAAAAATTTAGGAATAGAATAACACGAAAACCAATAAATTTTATTGAATATTAAAAAATTGTAGCTAGAAAAATTTAATCTGTTTCATACACTTTTTTCTTAAAATAAATGCCAAAAAATGTTTTATTATTGCATTGTTTCTGTACTTTCTTTAATATTTTAGAAGTTTAATTTAAAAATGATTTATGATATTAGTTTGATAAAACAACTTTTACGTTCTAAAAATTTTTAAAAATTAGTCGTTGTAATATTTATGACATTTCTCAATTTTATTTAAAATTAGAATGAAAATGTTTTTAATAATGTTTGCTTTAATTCTTATGAATTAGGAATTTTGAAATTATGAAAGTTCTGTAAAATAATGTGAAGAATTGATTCTTGATAATGAGATTTTTGTTATATTTCTGTCATATTGAAAATTAAATTACGTTTCTATATTTAAAAATTTAAAATTTAATTTATTAAAGCTCTTATATATTGAATAATCATATCGAATTATTTTATAATATAACACTTCTTGTACTTATTTCTTTTAAGATTGGATTAATACAAAAATAAAAACGCTTATGCATTTGACATATATTGAGACACATATAAAAATTAAGTGACATATTGAGTTGTTATATTAACAGCTGCGGGTGTCATATGATAGAAAATTCTTGCTCGAAATGAAAACAAGAGATGTTAAAACACAATAGAATACTGGAATTTAGAGTTATTTGTGTTATTATCTAACAAAAAGTTTTCATAACATAGTTTCAATGATGAAATTAAATTTACAACTTTTGAAACATTTTTACGAAAAATTAACATTAAGACAAAATGTATATTTGTGAAGAGTTCGTAACTAAATCTTTGAATAAAAACTGAGAAAGACAGTTTAGTTAAGTAATTTAATTAAACTTAATTATTTTTCAATCAATTTATATATAGTATACAGAAACAAAATATTTTTAGCTTAAATATTACTATTTTCATTACACTACAAGTTTTTATGTAAGTTTCAAATAAATGTATAATTTTCCCAGCATTTTAAAGTTTGTTCATATATTTTAAAATCAGTTCCATAAAGCAGGACTTATTCAATCAAACTAGATAGAATTCCACTGAAATTAGGTTCAAAAAAGTTCTTTGATGTTCATGTTCATAAAATAAAATATTTGTAGACTCATTTTAAAACATATATATATATATTCGTACTTACTAATATGGTTGTTATTATATACATCCGATTTTCAAACTGGTCATTATTAAGTTCCTCGGGGGGAATAATTTCTGTGACATTTATTTCCTGTCCTGGAAAGGCAGTTGCTATCTAACGGAAATAAATTTTATAAATAAGAGTGGAATACAAATGAGAAATCAAGAGTAATGCTTTACAAATAAAAATAAAATGCAAATGAGAAACCATATATAAAGTTTATTATAATATGCATGTTGGCATAAACATTAATATACTTTATTAACCCTTTAAGCGTGTAGCGTTGACGCTTAAAGGGTTAAATTAAGTAGTGCAATAATGACAAATAAACACTCCGATGACGAGGTGAGTTCGTCAAGCACGCTTAAAGGGTTAAAGACTTTATTTTAAATATACTTTCTATAATTATTTAAAAAGCATTATATACATCATTTGATATATGGTATAAAATTTTTTTATTTTATTTTTATTCAACATATTTTATTATATAATCAATTTTAAAATAATCGTTTGGAAACATGAAACAATAGACGGCATTTTGTGTATATCAAAATTTTGAATATCACACACTAAAATTGCAATATCTTTCTACTCATACATCATTCAATTATAAAAAAATTTATTTTAAATTAAGTTTTATGACACTTTTTAAAAGTAAAATAAATAACTAAGTTTATTATGATTTCTCAGATAACAATATAACGTATAACTAATATAGGTAATAAAACATAAATATACAAGATTCTAATATTGTTTTTCTATCCAGAGTTATGAAATATTTCCGAAAAATTACGGAATTTGTCAGAAGAAGGAATTTTGTTGACTCCTGAATCATCCAGTAGTAACACTGACTTATGATTTTCATCTTATTGATTCAAATAGTAATAAAAATCGAAAAAAATGACAATCAATGCCTTATCTAGAAATTAAAGCAGTATATACATTTGATACTTAGGTATCATTCCGTCGATCATTTTAGGAAAAAACACAGGTTACTAAATGTTGCCTATTACAATAAATCTCTTTCAAAATGTGATGTTAAACAGAATAGATAAATTATAACTCCATTGAAATTAAAAATTTTATTTTTAACTCATATTATTATATTCCAAATTTTTAATCATAAATTACAAAATTGCTTATGCTACAAATAAATATAGAAAACGAGAGTTTTTATACAATAATATCCAAATAAAATGAGTGAGTAATCACTAAATTGCAAGATTTAGCGCTGAATGACAACATTTGGTTACATATTTTTTCTCTCGACGGTACCATACACTTTAAGGTACATGTATCATACACTACATGAAACGAAGAATAAAAACTTTCTTCGGAGGTCTCCAAATATGAATATAACCCTCTTCAAAGTTTGGATATTCATAGATCGATGAAATTCGTTTCCAATATTGATGAACTGTAATTTAACTTAAACTTTAAAAACCATTATGTCTCTTCAATCCAAATCTTTTCTGTCATACCTTTAATTCTAGCTGTCATAATGAGAATTGCTACATCATCTTCTCTTATACTGGTCACGGGAACTATTGCATTTGATTCCAAATTGGTCTTAGTTAGATCAGGTTAAGTAAATCTCGATCGATGATTCGAGATTTACTTAACCTCATCTTTGATATGATAATAAAATACTACTGTCATTTGTCAACTCATGTGCCACAGCAGCAATAAATTATTCATTAAATAAATAATGCAATAGCTAAAATTTTCTATACATTTTGGTGATAACATGTGATAATAGCATTGCAAAGCTATAGGGAAAACTTTTATCCTTTCCAAACTGAGAACGATTCTCACATTTTAGCCTCATGTGAATATTAAAATGAAACTCCTATACGCTTATATGATTTGAAATTCCATTTCCGCGTTTGTGGTTTAAACGCTTAATGCCTTTGAATTATTGAAAAAAATTTTATTCCAAAATTAAGAAGCAAAATACCGATATAAATTCACAGCTTTGTTTTTAGTATTTTCAGAAATATATACATACCTAAATTATTTTCATTATGGTAGGCAATAATTCGTAGATTCAACTTGTATTTTGGATTCAATTTCAATTTGTGAATTATGTTTCATTAAAAAGTAATTCTAAATGCAGAGAGAGTCCAATGACAGTAATTATGCATAAAGTTGTGTTTCTTGCATGATTAAAACATCATTTGTTAATAATATTATCATGTACCGATACAAATAATAAAACTTTCCTTATATATACGTTTAACATCAATTTTGAGACTTCAAACGTTAATTCAATCCCATAATAATTTTTGCAAATATTTTATAATAAAACTTGTGCTATAAGTTTTAAGTTTTTACAATTTAAAATAACACATTAAATATTAAAAACCTCTTTTAATTTTATCACAATTTATTTTTTGCAATTGTGAATATGTGAGTAAATAAATTTAAATCCGGTATCAATTAAAAGTGAAGGAGAGAGGTAAAGAGCTTTCATAATAAAAGAAAAAAATATATTGTCTCCATATCATATAATTAAATTTTTTATTAAACACATTATATATATATATATATATATATATATATGTGTGTGTGTGTGTATATATATATATATATATATATAATCACATTTTGCTAGTTTATACGATATTACTTTAAACTGAAATCTACATTCTTACACAATCTGTGCAATAATAAACACTCCCATGTATTTACGATTAACATTTTATTTAAGAAAACTTTATAATCTAGAAATAACTTTGAGAAACGTGTTGTTTCTCATTAAAATAAAATAATGGCATTTTGCTGGTTCTCTTAGGCAAATTTAACCCACCACTAGAAATTTCAATATTAAATAATGTAAAATCTTATAAGTAACCTAAGTTGTCACATTTAGATGTTATTGTTTGGTAAGAAAATTGAAGTTAATCCTCTTTAAGAGGAATATGGTACATAATAATTTTCATTCATACCAGGCTTCTTTTATAAACTTTGAGTAATAAAAATCTGAATAAAAAGTATTAATTCTGGAAAAATTATCTCCTTTTATTCTAATAGGATCTCCTTTTATTCTAATAGGATCTCCTTTTATTCTAATAGGTTAAACATTTTTTGAAGTTTTTTCATCTACTGTCAAGAAGTGGCTCTTAAGCCTTTTCATTTACTTTGAGTATGACTTTGACCCTTTATGTCTCTTAAAAACAAGTGACTTTTTTCTTAAAAAATTATTCATTGATAAAAAAATGCAGCTTTTTAATTCTATAGAATTATATTCTTTTAAACTTACTCTTTTATTCTATTCTTATAAACTTGAAATTATGTAAAGTAAGCAGCAAAATATCTTAAACTTAAAACATTTTTTAGCATTAATTAAGTCCTTAATATAGGATTATAAGGATTTTAAAACAATTTCAATACGGTAAACCTTGATTTCAAATTGTTCCCTTCAGATTCACAAAAATGATAATCAATGGTATTAATTATAAATGTTTATAATATTAATTTATTTACTTTAGTATTGTTAAAATGTTCGATCTTATACAAATTTGTAATAATGTGTACATTATTTTATTATTTTTGTAGTTATTTTTAAAATTTAAATGAGGACTTCATCTGTAATTACTCGATGAAATTTCTTAATCAAAGTTAAATTTATTTTCACTTTACACACCAATATATAAATAAAACGTATCCCAGTATTTTCTGAAAGAATGAAGAGAAAAAGCAGCAAAATTTTAATTTCCCTTATTTTTCACAAAACTTTATTTTTTAAACTTAAATTTAAACTATCCTAAAAATATATAAAAAACATTTGAGCAAAACTATGCTCAATAAAAATACGCTTCAATAAAATGTATATGTTTATAACAAATAATTGCAAAAAATTAAATAATCAGTGATTATATATAATTATTATTTAATGTATATATAATACGTTTTGCTGTAAGCAAATTAATAAAACCACTTTTGTAAGAACATATAACTGTTTAAATTAATATTTGAATGTGCAATTGAACTTTTCCCTCATATAACTAAATTTAAATAAAAATATATTAAGTTTTTAAATCTACCTCACCTTTTTCAAACCTCCATTTGAGAGTTGTAAAATGTCCAAGGTAAAAGACGACCGAAAGCCTTGCCCGTCAAAATGAACAAGACCCGTAAGACCCATAATTTTATTCTGTAAATAAATTTATCATCATCCAAAACTGCTAAATTTTTATTCGATTTTTTTAATTAAAGTAATTTTTCTCAAATGCAATAAAAAGAAAATGAAAATATCAAATTTAATATAAGTAAATGACTGAAGAAAAATTTTAAAGCACTATTCGCCTAAAAGTATTGCTCTTCAAGTGGTTTCACTAAGTTTGATTAACGATTAGCTTTTAGTAAATTTTCCAAAACGTTTTTTTTTTTTTTTTTTTTTTTTAATTATTATTATTATTTTATTCTAACAATGCTTAATATATAACTATCTTAATGCAAATAAAGTTCAAATATATTCTTTGGATTTTAGAAATAAATCATATTCTACAATACACTAAATCATAATTCCACAATTATCAAAATTATTTTTCTTAATTTAACAAATAGGTAAAAACAGTATTTTTTCGATGACATTGATATAAATTTATTTTCTATTTCTGAGTTAATTAGATGCACTTATACAAATTTAGGATAGTTTACCAAAAACTATTTCAGTTCATTAAGGAAACAGAATTATCCTTTTAATTTATCAAAGTTTTCATTTTTTATTTTATTTCATCATCATTTTTGTATATCTCATCATTCTGTAATCTTTTTATAACTTATGGAAGTAATTAAACATTTTATTGGTATTTTCTTCACAAAAACTTGTCTAGTAATTAATATTTTTCTCATAACTTAAATTAGCAAAGATTTAATAAGTTTTAGTCAAAACATAGTTTTTAAAAGCGAATTTCAGTTAATTAAAGAAACTGTGAATTGTCATTTTAACTTATCAATAGTTCAAATATTTTCTTTGTGGTTATTTTTCATTTTTTTGGAATCAATTAGTATAATTATGAAAGTTAGATTAAGCATTTGATATTTTTCCTAAATAAATCTAATATTTAGGATAAAAACTTCCACTTTAAATTAAATATTCACAAATTTTTAAGCCCATAGATTTAAATCTCCGCATTAATAGCTTTTAAAAATAAATTTATAAAAACAAACAACATATTCTAAAGCGACTTAATTGAATCCTAAAAACATATATTACACATTTTTTTGTGGATATAATTGCAAAAAGAATGCTAATAGTTTTTACAGCAGCTTATTTAATTATCAAAAAAAGTGTTTGCTTAAAATTTAAATTGGAACTTAAATTAAAAAAATTTTACCGATTTCATGTAATTAATGACACTTGTTCCATCTGTTCCTTTTGTGAAATCTTCGCAAGATATTGGTGGAAATGACTTCACGTGCTTTCCATTGTCTAAATCTTGAATTGCCTTTGAAAATAGAACAACGGCGTCATAAAGCATCGCAGATGCCGTCTGGAACAAGAAAGTGGGGTGATTAATTGAGTAATATTTTCAACACCATTTTAATTTGTTTAAAAACATACAAAAAGTTTATTGTTTCATTGTTCAAACATTTATTTATTTCTTAAATTAAATTAAATTATGTTCAAACTGTATAATTAAATTCAAATTTAATTATATAGTTTGAACAGAATGTTTCGTTCTTTTTTTAAATACATTTAAAAGTCATTTTGAAACTATTTTATTCTCAGAATATTATTTTTTCCATAAAATTCACAAATAAAATAATGTTATTACCATTTTAATGAAAATACATCATTATTTATTTATGTTACTGTATGGTACTCATAGAAATATGATGGGGAAAATAAAATCTTTTATTAACATGACGTAGTACTATTTTTATGAGTGAAATGAGAACGAATACCTTTTATAAATCAATTTATGTCATCAAATTTATGTCACTCATGTTTAGTGCTTTTAGGTATGTTATATTACTCTAGTAAAAATATAGGTTAGAAAACTTGTCTAAGGAATAATTTATCCAAATCAAATCATAAACACTTCAGACTAGAATGTATGAGTATGTCATTTCTACTTCACAGCTTCACATTTTCTCCTAATTTAATTTATTGAATTACTAATAATTGGGTCTATGGGAAACAATATGGTCATATTAAACTTCAATTTTTGAATAAAGTAATATGTTTTTATACGATGATTATATTATGTAAAACATTCTCATAGTCATTTAGTAATGCAGTTAAACAATAGTTTCATTGTAATTATGCTTTAGTTGATATAATATGGAGATATTCAATTGTATTTACGTTGAATCCAAATGGTAATTAAAGTATTTGTTTTATAATAATCTAAAGATCCCTTTTTAAAATATAAATATTATAATCTATTCAAAGTATTAAAAATCAGCATGCTAAATAGCCAAACATATGAAATATTGAAGGCAATTTATGGCCTTCATCTTATAAGAATATTTATCTTCAAAAAAAGTAAATCAAAAATGAGCAAATATCAGTTGCTATTCTTAACAGTGAATAACCATTGTAATTCATTTCATTTTCCGAAAAATATTTACTACAGATACAGGGAAATAAAAATCTTGTTGCCAATACTAAATTTTGGAATTATGGATAATACTATTTGAAAATAAGAAAATATTTCATAAATAGATATACTGAAAGTATATAAAACTGCATGAAGTACATGTAAAATAATTTCTCATTCAATTAAGATGTATTAAAGTAAGTTTTTTTTTTTTTTTTTTTTTTTTTTTTGAGCAAAGTAAATATGGCATTGGCAAATTTTCTTTTAAATATATTGTTAAGATGTTTTCCGTATTTAAAGATTATAATTAATATTACTTACTGTCAATAGTTTTATAGTATTTATGATTAACAAGATATTTATAAAATTAACCTGCATCACACATAATAGATATTAAATATTATTAAATGAAGTTTAACTCCTTAAAATGTTTCACGCAGATGAAATAAGTAGCGCATTTAAAGTAATAATGCTAGAATTTTAATAGCAATTCGTTCAGGCTGCTTATTCACAAATTTTGTATGAGTAATTATCATTTTATTATTAGAATTTAGTAATGTAAAATGAAGTTATTTTTTACTTTTAAACAAGTTAAGGAAAATATGATACACAAATTGCAAACTGTATATTTATAATTCAATTAAAATTTATTTATATAATTATTTTAACACGAACATATAAATCTCATATTCATTACATCGAAAAAGGCATTAATCTTGAAAATTTCATTGATGATAATATTTTTAATTATTGATCATTTTTTAACTTACATTATTTAAGGATTTTTCTAAACTATTAAACAAATCTTAAAAGTGAAAATTGTATTCTTAATATTGCAAGCGGATAGTATTTTCATGACATATAAATACATAACTCCTAATTTTCATAACACCTTAGAAGGAAGATATTTGAATATATTTTTCCGAACTCTACACATTTATCACAATGTATAGCTGTGTTTGTATGAAACTCATTTCAAAAATTATACATATAATTAAAATTACACGCAAATAGATAAAAAAAAATTATATATTTAATTTGATAGTATTTTGTCACAATTTAATTTTTCTAAAAATCATTGACTGCATTTTACATGTACATAATTTTAGAAAACTATTAAAAAAATTTAGTTCCCACAAAATTCATGCATTATTTTTAAAAATTTAAAGTTCTGCAACGTACAGAGATTGCAGTGATTGGTTTTTCTTCCATTTTTGTTAGTCTATAATTAATTTCTTTTAACAGTCCTCGGTATTCATCAGTTTCAGTGTTGATAATCTGAAAACCAGTGATGTTGGCTCGACTGTATTGGAAGTCTTCCAAATCAACAGTGTGTAAATCCTAAAATGTAAGCGATTTGAAAATATTACTACCTATTTCAAATTTTATATATTAAATGACATCACGTTTCTAATAAAACATTCAGATTTTTTAATGTTTTGAAGGTAATTTAATTTGAAATACTGGAAAAAAATTATTAAAAAACTAGAAAATGAAAATCGCAAAAGGTTTTTTCAAACCACTCTTTTTTGTAAGAATTATCTCTATAAAAAAAGAATGCTTATATCTGATTATATTATAAATTTAAAGTTCCTAAAGTATGACATTTTAAGCATTTTAGAGAAGCAATAATTATTGCAATTTTAAATTTCGCTAATGTTTCTTTAAAAACTAATCAATAGACATATACATTGTAATTACTCATGATGATTACTATAAAACAAAATATAGTGAACTCCTTATGCTATAAAATATAACAAAATTTAGCAATTATCAAGCACATTATATCTTTAGTTTAAAATAAATGTAGGATACAAAACATCACAGGGTTTATTTGCTTTCAGAAAATTGCATTTAGAGCTGCGAAAACATGAACTTCACAATAAATTCATAAGTTCTTTAAATAAGGTTTTCAAAGTTAATTAGAAAAAGTTATGTACAAAACAAAAAAAGAGATATTACATATAAATCCAATAGGAAAGTTATATAGGTAATAAAATCTTGCATTATATTTGTAAATTTTAATTTAAATGCCAAATAACAAAACTATATTTGTACAATATTGAAGAAAATCATGTTGATCTATGTAGACAATAATATCTATCTGTGTAAACAATTTAAATCATATTGGTCTATACAAATAATATAATAGTCTTAATGTTCTTAGACAATTTAATAAACTTCATGTGCAGTTATTTTATTTGAAAGTGAAATTTAAAAACTTAAGCAAAATACAAATTTAACAAGAAAGTTATAAAAAAGTCTTATTTAAAATCGAGTTGAACAATATCAAATACATTATTTAGATTATCTAAGTATTTTTGACGCAGGCATTTTTAATATTCTATATTAACTTTAACGTGAACTATACACTATTGCTTCTTTTTCTTTTTATACTATATTAGAATATTTTCTAATTTGAAATTTATGGCTTACAAATATGTCATGAGAATATATCAAGTATATTAATGGTAAATAAGTTCAATAAAAGCTTTTTAGAAAATAATTTAAAAAAGTGAATTTTTTACACATTTCACAAAAATAGATATTTTTAAAATAATTTTATTTTTAAGCAGAATTTCTTATTTTTAATTCCTTATAAGCCTATTAATTTTTAATAGAATGATAAGCAAATAAATTATGGAATAATTTACATTCTAAAATTGCATTTCATACTCATTTCAAAATGAACATAAATTTTTACCAAGGACGTTATTATGTATTTATTTCTCACTGTCATCATTTCAACTTGCTGAGCCTAAAAAATTAATTTTCTATTAAGGTTAACTATGGTAATAGTTGTTAATATTACTTTATTACATTGCATTAAAAAATATACCTGTTTCAATACTTTTTTGAGATTTTTCTGAGAAACATCTAAAATTATACAAATATCTTCTGACGGATATTTAGCAAATGAAGCTCTTATTTGTCGAAACAAGTTTCTATAAGGCTGATTTGGTTGAAATTGGTACACTTGTATATTCCATTTACCAGAATACTCCTTCAGAAAGTCTTGTAATCGTATTATACCTAAAAATGTATTATGTTTATAACAGTTTATATGAGTTATAGGATACCTATATAGGATAAATGAGTTATAGGAAAGTAATCCAGCATGCAAACATAATCATTTAAAGCATTTAAATATCGTAAACCAAATACAGCTTACATATTCATTAACAATACATTAATAAATAAAATATAATAATAGATCATCATACATAGTATATAATAATGCATCATAATGCATAGTAACTATTGAAATACGTATGTTAAGATGAAATTGAAACTGAATTGATACTCTTAGAAAGAGCCCATATTTTTTTATTTTATTTATTTAAATCAAAAAGTTTCATATAAAATGCATCTTATTACTTATAAACCTGATTACGTGTCTCTATTGCAATTTAGATCTCTAATAAGAAAGATGCACAATAAATATAAAACGATTGTTTTACAATGGATTCTATCGCATAGTGGTATCCCAGGCAACGAAAAAGCAGACGAGTTGGCCAAAAAATGTTCTTTACTTAATCAGGCCCCATACAATCTGGTTGGCTATAAATCAGTCTCCTCAAAAATTAATCAAATACTTAAAACAATCCACATATCATTACTAAAAGATTGAACAAAAGAAAAACCATTATAGAATTTTAGCATGGAGAAATACCATCCTCAACCTCCCTGACTTTCCAAGAGGTAATGCAGGCTCTACTAGCATCTAGATATGACAGTTCATATGCTCACCTTTTCCGTTTCAATTTGGTGGAGTCCTATATGCCCCCTCTGTGGCAGTTCTGCGATTATGGATGCTGACCATATCCCCGTTTGCTCATCTCTTAATCTACTCCCAATACTGGGAGGCTAAAAACTTTTTGAACAGTTTGCCTACATGATTTTATTTAGTATTAGTGCTTTTAATGTTTTAGGTATCCTTAATTTGTTTTGTGTTTCTTTGATAGCTGTACGGCATAAGGATAATATCTGTAATTGCCTGCTGCATTAGAAGTAAAAAAAATAAACCTGATTACGTAATGTTTTAATGTTCCTGATTTAAATGTTCCTGAAGGAAGTAGTAAGAAGAGTAAATAAGTTAAATATAATATAATGCATTTTTGACCCCAGACTAAAATTAATTAGTTATGTGAAACGCACAAAATGAACAATGAAAATAAGTAAGTAATCACATTCAGATAATTAATTACGTAAAAAATAGGATATTTCGAAGAATTAATATTTTGCTTGTTTTCATATTTGAGTAAAGTGAAAATCAAATAAATTTTTCAAGGCATAAAGATAGTTGGAACTATTCATTTAATCGGGTTAAAATATTTAGCAAAGTAGTCCACAAACTCAGTAGCTTTCTATAAATTTATCACTTGGTTGTAAAAATAAGCTACAGTTATTTAATATGATGTATTAAATTTAATGAAATTAGAAATTTAATTAACTGCTTTTAATACACCTTTCAAAATGGAAGAAAATTGCCCATTTCAATTCCATGTGTTAAGTAAATGATCTTAAAAAGAAATATGAGTAATTGTTAGAGCTTGCATTTAAATGAAAATTACACATCCACAATTTTCGTTCGTTGTTCTAGAATTTGCAACAAGCACAATTTTTGAGAAAGAATTCACCAGTCTTGAGATCATTACTATGAAATATGCATTATTGTTACCTTTAGTTTTATAATCATGGGTGTAATTGTCGTTCACTATCTAATCTGTAATTCATTTTTAATTATTCTCATATCTAATTTATTATATTTATTTTTATACTCGTATTTTACGTTAATTCTACAGTATATAAGAAAAATGATTAAACTATTGTGCTAAATTTTGCTTTATGTTTTTTTTTATTTTACTTTTGAAAATTTTCCTAGTTTAATGAATATCAAAAACTTATTTGCAATACTCTTTAAAAGACTTGCCCTCATTTTCTTCGTAAATGATGATGAAACTATTCCAGTCCCATAATTTGACAATATCGATATAAATCTGGTTCAGCTGTGATGCACGAGGGTGTAAATTGATGGAAAGGTCATCCCTTTGCAGCTTGTAATCCCACCGGGTTTCGATATGTGGTACTTCGAGGGCATCTGAAATAGACTGGACATGACTGGCGGCAAGAGGCGATTGAGGACCAAATATCCCAGCAATTCCCACTCCTAGTAGTTTGCATGCTGTAGATAAGATATAAGAAAAAATTAGAAATAGTAGTTCGATTTAATTAAGCACTTTACATCTCTGCCATTTTACTATTTATTACATATTTAAAATAAATTTTAATTGTGTTTTAATTTCCATTCATATTTCGATTGAATGTATTTTACATTTAATTTTACTGTGAATAAGAAGGAGTAAAATAACTATTTTCAATGTAACTTTAAAATTATTATAACAGTGGTGTTTTAATTATTTTTATGTATCTGTTTGTGCCCTGATATAAGATAGGATTACAACCTTATATTTTTTTTAAGTAAATTGAACACAGTAATGTTAATCATCTATTAGTTTCTTACCAATAAATGTATTTTACGTAATTTATATATTGAAAAAATTAGAAAGTTTATTTGACGTTCTAGATAGAGTGACACCAAATATGTAACTTCCATTTATCGGACATGATTTCTTTCTCAACTGAGACATTATTCTCATTAAGTGTAATATACAGATGTTATCTACATTCATTAATACTTTTTATCAGTATCTGTTTTATCATCATCTGAAAATACTCTCTTTCAATAATTCTACTTAATCATGCAAATTAAGTGATACTTTACCGGTGCTCGGAATTAAAATATTTAGAAAACAAATAATTCACTTTAAAATTTATTTTGATAACAAACTAAGCATTTATCAGAAACTTCGGAACTACTTTGATATACCCCCCCTCCCAAATCGGAAATTTGGTGACTTTTGGTGACAAAAAAACTTTTAAAAAAACTCAAAAAATGGTACAAAATACAAGAACAAATTTGACAACAGCAAAAACCTAAAAGCTGATAAAACCTAAATTTGCAACTCCAAAATAAGAAACAGCAACCCTAAAAAGTCGGTAGGGAATGCCAGATTTGACGCTTAATTTTTTTTTTTTTTTTTTGGTGGGGGAGGGGTATATCAAAGTTGTTCCGGAACTTCTATAAGCATAATATTTGGTGTTTTTGTAATGCCAGAATGCCACAACGTAGCAGTTAGAATCCCACAATATAAAGATCTGTCAATCCGTTTAAATAAAGTATGATATATTAGCATCAAAATAGTATGCAGTATAAAAACATTTAAATACAAATGATCAAAGTTAAATGCTATGAATGTTTTTATTTCAATATAAAGCAAATCCGATTGTAAATTGTTCATGTAGTTAGTAGATTGTTTATAAAAACTGTCTCAAACATTATTTGATAAACTGGTGACGCCCTGTTTCACTGTATTTATTCATTTGACATACAGCACACATGCTAAATATATTAGTTTTATTTTTCTCATATGTAATAAATTAAAATCTTAGTAAATTTTATTTGTTATTTTATAATGAACTGTATATTAAGTATATAAAAGGAAATTATAAATACAATGGAATAATTTTGTTTAAAATATGTAATATACGGTTTATTGTGATAAATTGACAAATATATTTATAGAAAATTAATTTATAATTTGTTAAAAAAAATATTAAAAATTTAAGTGCTGGAATTTCATCATAACATTAGTTGTACGTAAAGAAAATATCACACTATTTGGTTTGTTTCATTAAAATGAGTTTCGTCAAATTTAAATAAATAAAAATAAGAAGCTCAAAAAGTTTGGATCTAAAATTTATAAACTATTCAGTTATAAATACCTGCATACATAAATAAATATTTGCAATTACTCTCATAAAAATACCTTTCTGAGAAACTTCAAAACTGTTGTCAGGTTCATGAGTTGCTATATGCGCGCTTAAATTAGATTGTGGAAGTAAATTAGCATCTTTATTAACTTTATCTATAACTATTCGAAATACTCGTGCTTGTTCTTCATCGTGCTCGTCAAACAGACCACCTAAAAGGGAAAGACTTTGAGTATACTAACTACTAACAGATTATATTATTTATTTTTATAGAACTGTATGTTATTAAGTGGAATCTAGTGTTAAGCATACAAATAAAATTTTATGGATAGGGAAACATTTTTTAAGATATTTTAACACATAAGAGGATGAATGTAATCAGTTCTGCAGTGTCACATAAATTATATAATTATGATATGTTTTTAATATATCAAAATAAATAAACATATGTAGATAGCACCTTAATATTAATATATTTACAGATTTTACCAAAACCGAGAGAAAATCTGTTCTTCTTTTTAAAATGTTTATTATAATTCTCATTAGAATATTCAAATAGTAAATTTTAAAGAAAAATTCTTACAAATTTTAACAGCAAACATAAATATCAATAAAACTAATATTTAATTATATACATTTTTAACAGACCTTATTTATAATTATAATAGTTATATATATGCATATATCGGTGTAATAAATTTTATGTATGTATATATATGTATACATAAAATTTATTTTACCTTTTTATAAAAGTTATAAGAGTGTTAATGTTGGCAGCATATTTAGTCATATTTTTACTAGATATGTGTTGCCAACATTATGTAACAGTACGATTTCGCATATGTTTTAGAAAAGACAGTTGTATATTATTCTTCTCTTCATTTAAATCTGAGAATATTTTATAATAAGCAAAAATAATATTCATAATTTTCCTTTAATATTATATGCAATAGTTACTTTAATTTGATAATTAGAAGTAAAAATTTCATTGTATCTTTTAATCCAGAAAAATGTGCATTAAATTCATAGGTATCATAAAGAAGAAAATTAGACTATTCAATAAATAACATAAGCAATACATTTTAAAAAATATTTTTCCTTATTAATTATTTATTATTGTACATTGTATTTTATATTTATTTCTATATTTTTATGCAAATAAAGCATTACTGAAAAAATTGAGATAATTTTTGATATAATAAATAAAATAATAAAGCAAATATATAATTGTCTATCTTTTTAACTTTTTAACTTATTAATGAAATTTTCACATCATATAGATTTTGAAATTGGATTATATAGACTAAATATATATAATAATTTTCAATAGTTTTTCGTATTTTTTATTTATAAAAATCAATCAATTCCCGATTTCTTACAATTTAACTCTCTATCATTCTGCATGTAAAAAACAGATCAAACCGGAAACACTCACCTAGGCGAATCACTCTTGGCAAAGCGTTGCAGACGCACACGAACAACAACAACAACAATCCCGGTGTCAACATCTTCATCGAGAGGAGTTACTCAACGCTCTCGACATCAGCAAGAAATTGAGATCTTCCGGAGTTCTTGAAAAGATCTGACAAACATACAACGAAGGAAGAAAGAGGGAAAATGAGGGTGCTTAAGCTGGTGACTTTCTTAATTTGGAATCCCGGAAAAAAATGATGATTCGGTCCTCACAGTTCGTTGAGCACCCTCATTGTATTCTTCCCACACATGCGGTAACACTAGTGAGAATGGAAATTCAGTGTTACGTTATCAGAAGGTAATGATGTCTCCCAAGAAGAATGAAGGAGATTTATGGAATTGCCCCTCTTAGTTGATATATTTTTCTGGCAGAGAAAACAAGGAACTTGACAATAGAATCAGTCCGCTTTCTAGTAAATGGCAATCGTTTGTGGTATTATTACGTTAGTTGTTGAAAATTTCAATTTTGTTTACAATCATTTTCATTCCCACTAGCAACTTATTATGTTTTATCTGGAAAATTATTTAACAACTTCCGAAAATAATATCAATCAAATGAATAATTCAATATGAAATTAAAAAAAAGAGGAAAAGACTCAAATTTTAATTTATCCACCCCAGAGTTTTGTTATTTTTTATTGAAAAAAATACATTTAAGTTTGAACAGCAAGATAAACCGGACTTTGGGTGTGACAATCTTATGCAAATTGAAACTGATTTATAAGCAAGTAGATAATTAAAATACACACAGACATATTTTGTTTTTCTTAGTATTAGTATCTTTATTAGAGTGAGCTAAGAATTATTTTTTTAATTAATGATATTTTTCAAAACGTGTGAAAATCAAACAAAAAAGAAAGTATTTTATTTTATTATCAAAATCAACAAAATAATTTAAAAATATTTATATACATTATTGCAAAATTATTTTATTTACGATGATAAGAAATATTAATTTTATTAAAATTTTGTATTTTTGACGATTTTATTTATAATTTGGTTTTTATTTGAAGATACATTATCTAATATATATATTTATAAGAATATTATTTACTTTATTAACCATTGTTGAAACTTTTCTGTGTATAAATGTTGTGTTTTTTTTTTTCTATTTCTGCAGTTAAATAAAATGACCGCAAAAGTAAAGAAAAAAAAATTTTATATAAACTTTCAAATTAATATTTCACTTGATATACTGAACTGTGTGTATAATATTCTTTTCTAGAGGGCAATGTTTCTTTTTTTTT
>JAPDSC010054279.1:2292-25466 GCA_026290005.1 Latrodectus geometricus
AGGAATTTACATTTCAGCAAGCTACTTTGATGAGTCGTGGAACATTGAGAGTGTTGAAGAGTCGCCCATCCAACACCAAGGTAAGCTTACATTGATTGACACATGATATTTTTTAATTAAATGTTTGAATGCATGTTTAATCTTATGCAAAATGCATTAAATAAATATAAATATTATTTAAACATAACTAATTTCCTTATGGAGCATTGTAGAATTTGGTTATCGAATTGTGCTTATTTTCTTAAATTTATTAAGAACAGAGGTGATTACTTGGGTGAGAGATAAATGTAATAGGAAATTGAAATTTGGTTCAATAACTGTAATACTAATCAGTGGAGTTCTATCAGTATATTGCCAAACTAAGATAATGATCATATTTTTTAAGCACTTAGAATCTCATGCTTGCCAGAGATGTACAACACGTTGCTTACAGAAGTTTACTATAAAAAAAAATGTTGCATGCAAATATAAAACTGACAAAAGTAGTGAAGATCTATTTGCGTTGACAAAATTTTAGTTCAATGATCAAGTCAACCAAACATTTTGAATTCGTTCTGTAAGCATAATCTAGGGTCATCTAGGGTAGGACATGAGAAAATTAAAAGTTCCTCACATCTTGAGGTACTGTTGATAAACATTCACCTGAATTATTTGATTTTAAGTTGAAACCGGGACAAGTAACCTATAAGTGTACCATGACCAGATATATACTGTGACAATTTAAAATTAAGTGAGGAATGCAGTCTAAAGTAAACAGTACGACAGATCATTTTGTTGAGCTCTTTGCGAGATGGAAGTTCTTTCATAATAAGCAGCTTTTATGCTATGGGGAATGTTCCAATAGCTCTTTTAAAGAATTATATTCCCATCAATGCGTAAATTTAAGGGATATTTATTTAAAAAACTAAAAATATTTATTCTTTATTTTCATGAAATCAGTTATGTGCATGAACATAAGGAAAACTGATGTAAATTCTACTATTAGTTATTTTGTAGGGTTTCAGTCACTATGATTTGTTGTGCTAATAATACTCTGTTTAAAAAGTATGAGAAAGAGAATCAGAACAAGTAAGATATTTTGGTGATGCTGTCCCATTATCCTTGATCCATTTGACGGCAAGATACACATAAGTTCTGCCTGAAAACTGTATTCTATTCGTGCTGTTGAAAATAACAAATGTTAGCATTGTTATTAAAAAACACAGCAATATCAACTTTGTTCATCTTTCTACTGTCTATAAAAAACAGCATTAAATCTCATTTGAATAGTCCTCTTTATAATCATAAGAATTTATGGCCTATTAAATAGCTGGATAATGTGTGGAAAGCAGGTATAAGGACATCTCTATTTATGTAGTCTTCTGGGGTATTAGTTGCTAGCGTGGCAAAAAATTTTATGCTTACATTTAACTTCCACTTATGGATTTCAAACTTCTTCAAGAATAAAATTAGCTTATAGCTTAAAATTCTATATCTAGTTATACTTCGTAGGAATTCTCCATTGAATATTTCTCAAATTTTGTGTTAACTATTTTAGCAAGAACATGTCGGCAGCTGTATGAAATGGTATAGTACATTGCTTATTCATTCGATTCTTGACGTAGTAGTTTACCCCATAAGTACTTCTGGCAATTCGATAAAAGAAATTAATATTTTCATATTTTATAGAATGAAATCTTATATGCTTTTTCCACGATAATTTTTGGTCAAGAATGACACCTTGATATTTAACACTTTGTACAATGGTCATAATTTTTGGAAAGTTTTTTTTTTTCGATAGATTGAAAGTGAATTTATGAGAAATCGCCATACTAGAGACATAAAATATAATTTATGTTTACACTTAAACGAATAACATTCAAATTCTTTCCTAGGAAAATTAAAAGCAAGACGTCCGAAAAAGTAATTTTTAGACAATCGTCAAAGTGACTTAAAGGATAATATGAATATAAAATGTCCAAAAGGACTTTTTGAGCAGCAGAATATTTCTTTGTTGAAATTAATGAATGTAATACCATCCTCTTCCCCTCTCAGTTCTTTAGATAAGCTCACTCTTGACATTGTTCAATTGCGATGATATTAGATTAATAATATTCTGTCAAAATATCCAAAATAGTTTTTATGTACAGACTGATATTCTGAGGGCCTGGAATGTCATTATCATAAGGAATTTTTAACTATGATCACTAATTGGAGAAATGAACCAAGAAAGCAGCCGAATAGTTAGTACTCTTCGGTTTAACAGTCCTTGTCTTCTAATTCCCCTTTGAGTTTGGATTTTTATAGTAGTACATGGAATCTACTGTCTGATAAAAACTCGTGAGTAAAATTGAACATTCAACGGCAAAACAATCATTGCAAAAGTGATTAGGTTATGAAATGATTTTTGCACATGAACTTTCCGATTATTTTCAATCATTAGCTGTCTGATGAAATTAAGATAATTGCAATATTAGAAGAAAAGGGAGAAATTGCAATATTAGAAGAAAATAGAATTGAAATGTTAGAGAAAATATTCAATGATTCTTTTGAATGCTTTTACCTAAAACTTTTGGTTTTATTAAACCATTCATTAAATTTGGGATAATAAAGAAAACTTTTTAAAGCAAGATTTATAATTTTAATCATCCATAATTTGATGTTTATACAGATTGGGCAATTTTTAGCAATGACTTTAATTTATAAAACAATTTCCCCTTATACATTCACTTTTATGAAAAGTCCAGATCTATAAACAAGTATAAATATCTCCTGTGTGTATCAGAAAAATTTATACTAAGAATTTTTCATATTTTTTTATACTTATATCTTATCAGACAAATGTATTTAAGCATATTATGGAAAGTATTGCCAGTTAACATGTGAATGACAAATTTTCTTAGAACTTATATTCTGAAAACTTTCAGATACAAGTGCTTCTCCAATTTACCATGACGTTGTAGATGACGATTTTGATCCTAATGTGCCATGTACTTCATCAGGTAAATTCCAGTTTTTAAATTTTAGACTATTACATATCGTAAATGAAGAAATATACTTATAGTATTGCTTTAGCCTTACTGTATAAAATTTTGCTGAATTTAATAACTGGCAATTTCATGTTCTGTATTCAGTTCATCACAAATTCATGCTAAATTCATGTATGTATGCGAGCTCAGGATATATAGGGACTTGCATATTTGATTAATTCATATTAAAAAACTGATTAAGATATTGTCTGTAGTATACACATGAAAAATACTTGAAAAGTTCTGCAAAATCATAAAGTTTCAACATCAGCTAAAAATATTAACTTATGCCTATTTACTTACTTGACACGCGTGGACCAGACAAACACATTCCACACGTTTTTTAGCAAACAACTAGTGGGCTTATTCTAGTAATACGACTTCAAAATGCCATTCAACATTGCTTTTTTTTTTCATTATACTCTTCAATATACACACTACAAACTTGGTGAGCTTATGATACTTTTTACATTGCTAATAGTTTTCTAAAAATGGCAACTTTTAAACGAATAAATAATTTATGCTAGGTCTTAAATTATTGTAGTATCTAAAATTAGTACCTTTCCTTTTTCTTCTCGTGTTTCTTTCTCACTAAATTGTTGGCACTAAGATAAATTTTTCCGAATAGCTTGTTTTACCATTACGTTCCTTAGGTTTTATCTTGAGCTTATATTCACTATATTTATTTTGGCATTTCACTCAATTCGTTGGTCACGTGAGTTGTAAAGAAAAATTGATATCCTAGGATTTTCCTGCACTCCCATTGATTCAATCTTCTCTGTAGACAATTCGCTAAAACGAGTCTGTTTTCAAGCAAACGGTTGGTGCATATTAGAGGGATGATTTCTCAGCTGTTTGTAGATAGCTGCGTGGCTAGTTCTGCATTTTTAATTGTGCTGTTTTGTGTATAGATCCTCTTTCTAACGAGTATTTCTATATTCTGTTTGTGTTTTTAATGTGAATATTGAAGTTGGTGGGTTTTATTTATTTATTTATTTTTTATTTATTTATTTATTTTTTTTTTTTAGCTAAGTGATAACTGTTTTCCTTAATTGACACGACTTGCACATATTTGCTCATGTGTCTAAAAAAAAAAAAAATGCAGGCCATGATGAAGGTCTTTACTTATTTGTTCTGCTAGAAAAATTGATGACAAATCTTAAGTTTCCTAAGAATTCATATTGAACCAAGTAATAAAAACTAGCTAAGATAAATGATAGCCCTGTATATTGAAATATTCAAGATTCAGGCAAGGATCCTTGAAGTATAAAAAATTTTTATCCAAATATCAATTGGTTCAAACTTCTGTACAACAGTTTGTTGTCTACATAGTTTTGAGGGAACACCTATAATAGTAATTTCACAAATCATAAATTAAAGCGGAATGATTTCAGAGGTAGAATTTTATTTTTGTCTTAAGAGATTCTGGTATTTAAAGACTAAAATGTTTATTCTGAGCATTATATCACCATCCGAATTAGTAAGGAAATTATTACCAAACACTTTATATTTGCCTGCCTATGTTTTAATAGTTCAAGAATATATATAAATCATATAGCAAAATATTTTATGATATACAAAAAATGAATAAAGAAAGCGTTATTCTCGCAACTTATTTCCGATTTTGTAACTTTTAAGTGTAAATTTGTTTTCTTCACTTCTAATTAAAGAACTAACAATTAAATACAAATATTTAAATGTTTTGCGAATTAGTCAGCCCAAATATTTGAATGTCACATTCCCTACTCACTAAGAAAATGTTATTTTAATTGACATATTACTTTATATTTCAAGATCTATTCTTTGCATCAACTATGTCTATTCCGCAGGTTAAATGTTGCAAGCACTCGAACAAATTCTTTATATCTGAAAACTGTACCATTTTGAATCAGCTGTTTAAAAAAAAAAAAAAAAAAAAAAAAAAAGTATTGAATTTTCTAATGCCCACGGTAGATTTATTGCGGATTAGTGTCATAAAATTAATTCGATTTCGCTCACTAAAAGCAGTTGCCTTCTTTTTTGCTGAAAAATGGGATCTCCATCTTTATCGCCAGTATCTACCTTTGTAATGTTCCTGTTTTGTTAATAAAATTCAGCATATTGGGATAATTTTAAATAGAAAATTGATTTCTTTCCTTTGTGTTAAGTTGGGGTGAGTTAAAAAACTAAATATACTAATAAATGTATTTAAGTACTTAGTGTAATGATAAACCAAATTTCAGGTTTTATTAGTCGGTTACGTTGTTCTGTATTGATAATAGTAGCTTATAATTCTGAATCAGTTTGTTGTAGGTTTGATTCAGTTCACCTTAAGGCACTTGGGAAATGTATTTTGTCGTTTCATACCTCATCTATTAACAGCCTCTGTGTGTACAAGGGATATGAGATCATTTTCTGTTGGATCCCAAATCATGTAGGTCTAGATGGCAATGAAAAGTCAGATGCAGCTGCATCAACTTTACTTCATTCAACTGTCCCACTTTTCGACATGGAAAGGGTTGTAAAAAAATTTATAAATTCTCACTGGCAGGAGTTATTGTATATGCAGGTCTCTAACAAATTGCGTGCCATCTTTCCATACCTTATTTCATAATTACTCTTACTGTTGCGAAAAGCAGATGTTGGATTTACTCGCCTTCATATCAGACACGTTTCACCACCGACAGACATTTGTTTTTAAGTGAATTAAATCCATGCTGTGAAATGTGTGGTGAACCGTATACTGTTTTTGATATTTTAATTTCATATCTTGCTTTTAACGTTTTCAGTTTTAAATTCTTTGAATCGGATATTTTAACTATGTATATGATTTAGTGGGGGAGCCAACCCACAGAAACCTTTTTGCTTTTTTAAAGGCAATTGGTTTTATTTTATTTAATATTTGTATTTTGTGAACTTTGATTTTTCTTTATTACTTTGATTTTAATTAATTTTATTTTTGCCTTTTTAAATTCTTAATGTTGTGCTTGGGTTTTGTGAAAGATGTCATTTCAAAATTTAATGTTTGGCTTAGCTTGTCCTTTTTGGAATCTGCTCCACAAAACTAACCCACCCATCCTCCGAATCAGCCTCTGTGTAGATGGCTATCAATTTTCTTTGCATCTAAATTTTGGGAATTATTCCCTTCAAAGCAGCCTTTAAAATCTGTCAACTTTTCATTATAGTCTTAAATACCACTCTTCTCTCTTGCGCTAAGAAATCGAATCTTAATCTACTAATCGCTAATCTACTAATCTCTACTCCAATTGAGATTGCTGTCTTGTATTCCTCCGTGTGATTCTCTACTTGTAAATAGATTTAGCTGTATTTTCATTACTAAATAAAGTTTTTACTATATTCAAGCTATTTTATAGATTTTATAACATTTTCATTTTACTGATGGATCGAACATCAGGAGACACATTGTAAGTAATATTTATCTGAACACCATTATGAGCGTTTCTTATGTTTGATGTATTTACAATGCTTAAGTTGTCTCTCTAAGTGCTCTTTGTAATTATCTGTTTTCGCCGTAGTGAATTTTCTATTTACACTGATGGTAGGAGCGCCTAAAGCAGCTTCATTTTTCGAAGACTTTCCTAATTACCAAAATCTTCGTTTTACTAAAGAACTGTCCTAAGGCTTTTCGAATTTCTTGAAGAATCTAAAGTTTCACTTAAATGTTTTAGAAATATCTAGATTAACAAGCTAACTTGCAGATGAACGGTAGGTATTCTAACCTTCGATTCAGTTTGTCTTGGCTACAAATCTCTTTAGGAATAGGTGTTTGTGGTGGCATGGAATCCTTTTAAAATTGAAGGCCCTTACAAATTAGCCTTTATGTGAAAAACTACATGTGTTGAAATTTAATCAAACATCGGAGTAAAAAAGATTTTTATTCAGAACACTTGAATGAACTGAACGTTTTCGCTTATCTTGTGTTATGGGCTAATTTATGGAATTATTACTATATTTTCTTTGGTAAATGTATATTACTCGTTGAAAAAGAATCAATTTATGAACGAATAAAGCACGGCAAAATTATATGTTTTAATTAGTAATGCTTTGAGATAACTAGGGAAAAGTATTGAAGAGTTTTTAAGGAAGCATTTATAGAGATATAAAAGTGTGTAAATATTCCAGGTTAAACAGGGTACTCCATTTTTTTAATTTTCTTTTCCAGGTATTCGAAAAAGGAGATTATCATCAGATCAAGAACAGAATGGTAAGTTTTATTTTATTCTATAAAAAGTTTCTTCTGGGGTTAAAATTTAAAAATATTCACTTAAATGTTTCAGGTTATATATGAAACAGTTAATAATTTTCTTATTTAATAGTTAATATATACAAAACCCCTTTAACATTAATCTGAACACTATTCAAAAGCTAGAATAGCAGCCTTTTGCAATTGCGGACTGCTAGAAAACATACAAATATAAAATCAATTAGGTTCTTGAACGTAACTCACATCTGTTGGTAATATACGAAATGTTCGAATTTCATTATGTGCGAAATCGAATGTACGAAATTTCGATCTAGAGATCTTCTTGTTCAAGTAGATTCGAGCTAAGCTTTGATAATGAGTAACTTAGAAGAAACATTTTATGATGTTTCCAGAGGAAACATCATAAAATTTTAAAAAATCTCGCGATTCTAACCTAGACACCATTAATGTGAAGGGAGCACATTTTATGGAACCTCATGCAGCACAACTCCTTGAACAACAAAATTTTTGGACAGAACATAAAATTAAAACAGAACACAAAAATTTTTGGCGTCTAATACTGTTCTACTTTACAAACAAAACCTTAAATAAACAACAATCCGACAAAGAAAGGTAGTTTACCATTATCCTCAACACTTAAAAATTGATCACCAAATTAGATAAGTATACCTTCAACTACTAGTAGCACAAAGAAATTTAATTCAACTTCTAATAAACCTATGACTGATAATGCCAAAATTCGAAAGAGTAATTTATCCTCTTCTGAAACATGTAAAAAAAAAAAACTTCTGATCGTTTTAAAGGGTAGAAAAGAGAAACACAAAAATCAAATAAACCTGATCTAAGTGACACTAAAAATTGTATTGAACTGTTGTGGTTCTCAGAAAGAGAATGGAGTATTTAATGATATTTAAGTCTCCTTTTACTGGCTTCTATAAATTTATTTTATTATACGATTGTTAGAATTTATTCTTATTAGTTATTCCTCTTAACCATTTCAGTTAGTTTTATTCAATGATTAACTCTGTGAAGCTTGTTCTTTTTAGAACTTGTGCCACAAAACCCAACCAATGATTAACTCAAGCTCTTAGTTTTATGAAAGTTCTGATACTTGTCAATATCCCATCTGAGGATATTGCTCCAGTAAAATAAAATAAAATCAAATTCTATACGTTTTACCTTTTTAAATTATCACTGCGATTTTCCTCAATTTGAAAAGGACACTTGTGTAAAAATGTTTGGAACAATCATGATCTTCAATTCATTCTATCATTTCCAAAATCCCTTGTAATGAAATGGATTTAACTTTGTCTTAACTCTTACTTTTTATTCTTATTTAAAGACTATATTTGTATTAATCCAATGTCCTAATACAACGAAGTTTATCGTTAAAAATGGACTACTGAATGGCATTTGCATAGAGCTGTTTTGTACGCCTTCATATGATAATTGCATTATATGCAATGAACTTCAGGCAGTGCCTTCATTTTTTCACTTCAATGCGTAGGAGTTGACTAATTCTTGCATTCATTAAAGCAGAAAAACTAAGTGATCATTATGATGTTTAATTTCTAAAAAGTTAATATACTTATTTATCAACAGTTTATTATCCATTTTGATTTACATGCAATAAACTATTTTCAGTTGTTTGAAATGTTATAAACTAAATCGTTGAGAATTTCTGGAGGAAAGTTTAAATTTAGAAAAAGTAAATCTTGCCATTTAAAGTACTTTTAAATTTCATCCGGTAGTAAAATGTGTTCTCGTTGCGGAATTAATATGTACATGTTGAACTGCAAAATTTTGGGTTTTTTTACTTATCTGATATGGATCAATGCCAGCTAAGGATTATTTTTAAAAATTATTTAAATGAACATTTATCCAATGCCGATTAATTGCTGTAGTAGGTTTTAATTACATATAAATTATTAAAATTTATTCGATAACTACAAACTTATAAAAACATTCATATTCTAATTATTCTGTAATATCCAAAACTCACTATCATTTTCTTCCCCCGAATAATTTTATCATCAAAAAAAGGGGGAAAACTATGAATTTTTATATTCCTTATATATCATTTTAAGAAGTTAAATCTCTAATTTAAGTCTGCTGACTTACTAAATTAAATCAGTTAAATACATCTATATCTTTCAGAGAACAGTCTATTAAAATAGTAAATTACTCACTTTATGTTTTAAATGTTCGATAAACTTCAACAAAGTGTTACCTTACAAAAGAAGTTGCAATTGAATGCTCTAGTACAGGGATGGACCAACTCCATCTCGCGGATAAAATTGTAAATTCTTGTTGCAGAGCATTATAAAGGAAAAATATATTTATATATTCGCATTTTCCAATTTGGTAAAAATTTTTCTAATTTTAAAAACATTGATGTTTTTATCTCTTTTTTTAGCATAAATCGAACAGAAATAGAAAACATAAATAACTTTCAAAGCGGAATTGGTGCCAACAAGCGTTCTCTCTCGGGAAGCAGACATATGAGAACTTTTATCAACTTTTTAATCAAAGGAACTTTAATTAAAAATATCCTGGGAACAATGTTTTCTACATTGTTATACATCAAAATGTTTTGTTTAAATCTGCAATGAATTTGAATTTGTTTGATGGCTTTGTGAAGTTTGTAAATATTAATCGGTTTTATTGGTGCACTCATATAATTTCGAGATTTTGTACAGTGCTTACAGGCTGATTACTCTGAACTGCATTACACGAAAGTAAGATGACTTTGGGCAAGATGTTTTTGAGAAAGTTCTGCAGCTGAAAGACAATATTCTGTCATTCTTCTATACGAAATGTTTTACTGAGTGCGAAATGTTAGAAAATCTCAGAAATTTCGTACCTTAAACCAAGAAAATCAGTGCCATGTTTGTTTGATCTTGTATATGTGAACGATTGTTTTCAATTATGAAACTTAGAAGGAATTCTTTCAGTAGCAGAATGCCAAGTGAACATTTAGCTTAGTTTTAGAATCAGTACATCTCACATTGAAACTCAATATTAAGAACTTTTAAAATGAAATCGCAATTTTATTCATATTAATATTTTTAAATTGTAATAGTTCTACATTGTTTAAAATTATCTTATCTCGCTAATTTTTTTTTCAATTTTCGTCTCTGATTGAATAAGTTTGACCATCTCTGGTCTAGTGCTTAGACTCCAGTTTCTTCTGATGATCAACATTTTGTTTGTTTGAATTTCGCCTCGGTTTTGTGTATTTGTAGAGGGGTTTGGGTTTCACTTTAAACTATAAGTCTTAGTCTAATTTTAGCCGTTTTGTGAAAAAATAACCGGATAAATTTATTCTAAGATAATTAAAACAATCGAATGAGTTTACACTAAGAATTTATTATATTTTTTTTAACTCTAATATTATTAGACAAATGCATTTGACTATACGATTAAAAATATTGCCAGTTAACATGTGAATGACAAATTTTTCTTGAACTTATATTCTGAAAACTTTCAGATCCCATCCCGCTTCCGGATCCCATCCCGCTTCCTGATCCCATTCCGCTTCCTGATCCCATTCCGCTTCCAGATTATGATATAGACGATGATGTTTTTGATGCAAATGAGCCATATACATCATCAGGTAAATTCCAAACAGTTTTTCTCTTCTAAATGCATTATATAACATAAAAAATGTAGCAGTGTAGTATATGTTGCTTTATCGTTACTGTACAAAATTTTGCTGTTTTAATATCTGGTAATTTCATGTTGTGTATTTAGTTCATCACAAATTCATGCTAAATTCATCTATGTATGTACGCTAGCCCAGGGTGTATAGGGGCTTGCATATTTCATTAATTCACATTAAAAAGAGTAATTTCCAAATTATTGTATGTAGTATTTATATGAAAAGTTCCCCGAACTCACAAGGCTTATACATCACCTATAAATATTCAGTTTGTGCATATGTAGTTACTTGACACATGAGCAGACAAACTCATTCTACGGATTTTTTTTTTTTTTTTTTTTTTTTTTTTTTTTTTTAAAAAAAAAAACAACTATTGTGCTTGTACTACTAATACGACTACAAAATGCCTTTTAACACTGGTTCTTTTGATTACTCCAGTTTAATGAAAAGAATTAGAAAGTACGTTGTAGAGCTATAACAGATGAACTAACATTCAAGGAATTTACTTTTTCTCTCGTTTTCTTCCGATTTTCAAGCAGTTTAAAATTCGGGCTGCCTAACCAAATTTTAAAGATAACGCACCCGCTCTGCCAGAAAAATACTCACTACACACTTGGTGAGATTTTTTTTTTTTTTTACATCGCTTATGTGGCCAAGTAAGAGTTTTCTAAAAACATCAATTTTAATATGAATCGATAATTTATATTAGATCTTACTTCTTCCTAGATACTAATTATTAGTTTTTCTTAAATATTAGTTTTTTACCCATTATAAGATATTTGGCTAAAAAAAGGTTATGTAATATAAATGAAGATATTTTGTTTTAAATTGTGTAATAATTTTTAAACATAATTTTAGAAAATAACATATTTCGAATAAGCTAATTTCATATTACTGTCATTTTTTCTGACTGTAAGCCTCATGCAGACCTTTAAATTGACAATTGATGTATCCTTTATTTAACAAAAAGGTACAAAGTATTGACCATTTAAGGAATCTTAAATGTATCTGCTTAAATTTCAAAATTATTTTCTTGTTAACAATTTTTCATGATCAATCGTTAATTTTAAGTTTCAGAGAAATTTATTCTGAAATAAATATTGAAGTCAAAAATTATATGAAATGACTTTTCTGGACTATATATATTTCTACTTTTTTCCGATGACTACTTCAGGCATTTACATTAGTAATCGTGATCATTATCCATAGAATAAATTTGTTTTCGTCATAGAACAAGAAGTAATTGCTTTGAAAGCAGTGCTATGTTTATGTACAAACTAAATAAAACCATTTAAGTTGACGAATTAAGAAGAATAAAGTTTTTAATGCATCTGCATTCATATTTGAACTTTATCACTTTTCTTAAATACTTTTACTCATTGTTGTGAGGGCTGTGTAAGTTCCAAGCACTTACATGAACATTCTTTTGAGCAGATTTCAGTGTGAATGGTTGGGATTTGACTTCAATGTGAAGAACCACTGAAAATTTTTGCTCTGTAAAATAGTGTGCATAGTAAAATGTCTTGCTATAACATTGTTTCTAAAATGCTTTTTACTGCTTTCAGTGATTTATAATTATATAAAAAAATTTGACTTTATATGACAGCAATTGTTGAATGCAAATGGTTTTCAAATTACTGATTGTTATCAATACATATTTTTTTTCTTACATAATATTGTTTCAAGTATTTTTAAAATATGATTTTCTAAAAGTTCAGAAACTAAAATTTCACTGATATTAATTATTCAGGTTTTATTTAGGCATCCATTTAACAATAAGTGGCCTTAATAACATAGCAATTTTTAAGACACTAATTATAGATCTGTTTCAAATGCACTATTTTAGTATTAAATATTCAGACTTATGGTTTCATAAAAGAAAATAAGTAATCAAAAAACGTCCTTTGTAAACAAAGCAAGACATTAATTATTAGAAATAAATTTTCAAAATGATTAAATTTTAAACTATTTCTCATTGATACTGTCTTCCAGATGAACAAGAGGAAGTTGCCTCACCAGAACCACCAAGACTTCCTAGGAGGAAAAAAAAAAGGGGTGAGGTTGAAATGCTAAAGGTTGGCTTGCCCCAAGGTCTCCTTAACTATTTAAGTAGGCAGCCACCACCAACTCCCCCATCGGACAGAGGCTCACCCCCGCACCGTCCGGCTTACCAAGGGAGACCGAGAGGCCGCCCCAAAAAGAAACCTTCCTCTCAATTACGAGACAGCCGGGGAAGATTTATTAAGAGTGAGTTTTTATTTTGACAATTATTAAATTTAATAATTTCTAAGCTTCATATGGGATTTTAACTTATTCATATATTAAAATCATTGCCATGATTTTTTTTTTAAAATCTTAAAAATGTTTCCAGACCCTAATACAACTCGGCAACCACCGCGCCCTAAGGTCAGAACAAGAAGAACAAGAGTTGAACTTTTAACGGTTGGCCTGCCTCCTTACTTCCGGTCATAAATATTTAAAATATCTGATTTATTTTTTTAAAACACGTTAAATATCATTTATAAAGACAGCCCAAAATTTACTTTTAATAATTTAAAAGCAATAGTAAGAAAAATGAATCAATAAATGAGTCTTATAAAATTTATATATTATTCATGCTCACATTCATATGAAACAACTGCATAATTTAAATTCTCTCTTTATATTATATATTTTTTAATATTATAATTTTTTAATGTTTATGATATACATACTAAAATTCTCCAAAGGGACAAGTAATTTTTATAACTGAAACTAATTTCTATTGAACCTTAAAACTTATTGCATTCATCCATACCTGCAAATATGTTCCATTTACTTTCCTTTAAAACTTCATTATGTATTACTTTCTTAATTTAAAAAATCATTCAATATGTTTCAATGTTTGTTATCCAAATTTGTAACAGATAATTGAAAATGTTTAAATTATCTAATTATATTCACTAAGCAGCAGAACATCATCAGGAATAAGCTGTTCTAATTTTTCGCAATCCAGTTTTCAATATACAAAATATATTGGTTCATCACTAAATTCTTAAATGTATAGCATAAATTCGTCATATTAATCTTGGCTCATTAAATTAACTTAAGACACTAATATAGAATTTACCACAACATTTCCTCAAATGGTTTTTAATGATTCGGTAAAAAATAGTTTTAAAAACTACTTAAATTTTGCTTTGATATATTCCCTTCATTTTTTTTAAATTTTAATCGATGTATGAGCAAGGGTTGGCTGTTAGTGGTTCTAAATGAAGACGAAAATGAAGTTATTGTAATGACACTTGTGGAATACCCGAAAAGATAAAGTAGCTTATGTATAAAAATAATTCTTATTTGCACTAATATACTAAATAAAAATACTTTGACCCAAATATTTGTTGAACTAATCGCTTCTAAAAAAATTAGCAATCAAAACTATTTAATCTATTACAAAACAATTAATGAAACTTGATGTTAAGTGTGATAGCAAGATAACGTTTCTGAATTTATGACAGATAATGTAGTTAAGTATTTATTACAAGGTTATATTAAATCATATTTAATTAAAATTGACAAGTATTACAATTAATATTTCTTAATTTCATTTCATATTTAAATTTTCACTTAAAAATCATTGTAAGATAATTTTTTGAAATAAACTATTAACTGGAATTTAAATATATTTTATGACATTCTAAAAAATTTTTAAATAAAATTGAGTTATTAAGTTGTAAAAAATATATTCCTGTTTAATTTTTATGATAAAAAAACTCTTTCAAATAGCAAACTAATAAAATTTATTGAGAAGTCCGAATCTTAATATTTTGGTTAAAATTGAAATTCTATTTACCATTATAAAAGTTTCCTATATTTTAATTCATGCTCTTATCAAACTTTAAGAGCTTCATACATGGTCTAAAAACTTTGATTTAATATATTTCATAAAGAATTATTTCATATATTGTCACACTTTTTCACACAAACACTCATGTTTTATTTTAAATTGACTCTTTAAAATGTAAGGATAATGAAAACTTATTAATTTTATTTTGACAACCATGAATCTCATAGTATTTTATGAATAAATTTGTAATCATTTCATTCAAATGTGAATTTAAAAAAAGTTCTAATATTTTTATTTTATAGTTAAATTTAAGTGAAGCTTGTGGAAAAAATTAATAAATGTTAGCATCTTTAAATTATTTCAAATTTATTGTCTTAAAAGAAAATCAAAGTAATTTTAATTTAGAAAGTCATTCACGTAATGTTTGAATTGTTATTATAGTTGAAATTGTAAAGTATGTCATAGTAAGACATTTTCTGCTATTAAAATTCTTGTTAATTTATAGTTTTGCACGATTATAAAAACAATTAGGTCTAAATAACATTCCTATTCACAAATAATCATTGAGCTGCAAAGAAATCAAACTTATGAAAACTACTATGATTGAAGATTTAAATTTTAGCAACTATAATTTAATGGTGATATTTTGGGCAAAAATTGTAGGGAAAGATGTAATATATTTATACGCGTACCGTGAATTTTCTTAAAGCAAACATTCTCCAAAAGGGAAATTCTAGATTAAAATGACATTTCTTGTCGAGATACAGCTCTCTAAATGCCTATGACAGAAAATGTTATCAAGAATTTTTCTTATTTATATCTCTGAATGAAATTAAAGCGATCTTTTAATATTTTTTTTTATTTTAAATATGATCCACTAACATAAACACAGGGATGCAGTGGTGTTGTGCTAATTTTTTTTTTTACCGGAACGCGTATATATAATTATATAGACAGGGCCGATCCTGGGTAGGCGGCCGCTCTGGGCGGTCTCATGTCCCAAATTTAACGACGGGGGGGGGGTGATTTTCTATGATAATCCTGGTGGCGACGGTTTCTTTTTTAGGTCTCATGTCCCAAATTTGACAACGGGGGGGGGGAGATTTCCCCCACTTTTATCCTGTCGCCAGGATAGGCCCTGTATATAGCATGAAAAGGAAAGGAAACTAAAATCATTACGAAACCCATTTTGTGTATTTGTATACATATGTTTATTATAATAATAGGAACGTTTAATGAAAATTAGCTAACAAATTATAAAATACGCATAGTAGATACTCAAACAATATTTTTAACAATACATGGAAACACTAAGGGTTTTTTTTTATAAAATATTCCAAATAGGATTATGTTCAGGATCTTGTGGTTGAATTTTCCTTGTTTTGTCATCTGCTGAACGATGAGACCTTAACCAAGTTTGTGCACAATCATCTGGTTTAAATAATTGTTGTGGTGGGCCATTCATTTTTATAAATAAAAGATTTACTAGATTTTCAATTAATATTCTATTTCTTTGTTCATTTGAAATAATATTCATATTACAGAATCCGTGCTCACACTCTGCCGAACTGCAAGGTACAATATTTATGTATCGAATTAAGATTTCTACATCTTCAGGAATTATTTTGCCTCCAGTATCAATATAATCTCTAAACGCATTAATACATCGCATCGGTGATATTGAATTAAACCTGGTGCATAATGACTGTTTTTCATTTTCTCCATAGCCACTTTTTAATCGACACTTTGACTTGGGTGGCATAGGTAGCGTGCATAGAATATTTTGCTAACAGTAGTACTTATTAATCTTATTATTACATTGTGTTGGTTCGGGTTCGGTTCAAACCCTTGTTTATAATAATACATATAAAAAGTCGTCAAAAATTAGAAAAAAAAAAAAAATCAGCAATTTTTTTAAAATTTTTAATACGTCAGCCCATTTTTGTTATCAGAAATCATCTTTAGTTCCGGAACGCGTTCCTGTCCAAAAAGGAAGTACCGGAACGACGTTTCGGAGCGTTCCGGCTCGACAACACCACTGCAGGGATGAGAGCCGAACTTACAACAAATGGTTAGAGCTCTGGGCGGGCATTCAGTATGTCGCAAAAAACAAATTTTACAATGATGTTAGTGGTGGTTCAGAATCCACTTACAACTGGTTTTAAATCGGCCTTCATGGTAAAATATGACTGACAAACAATCCAAACCAGAGCTTTTTAGAACCTATTTTTGGCTTGTTTACTGAATTGAGTTGCGACAGTTGCTAATTTATTACATTTCCTTCTGATTATTGATTACTGTATCTTTCTTGAAAGAAAAATATTTCCATTTTCCAATGCAAAAAGACCCGCAACTTATGTTCTAAAATACTTAAAATTCATTTAGTTTTTCCTTTTTATATATTAAATTCTTTGAAAAATAGTGTCGCTATAATGTTAACGTAAATTTCAGTTGAATTTTTTGCATCTATAACATGAATTTGAAAACTAGTAATATATTTCCTTAAATTGAAATAATTTAAGTCCTCTTGATTTTTTTTGGACTGAAAATTTAATTCAAATTTAAAGTAATGCTTTCATTTTAAAAGAGATGCTGAGATATATCTTGGTATTTTCTAACCATGTGCGCATATTCCCTGAAATATTCCATTATTTCAAGAACTAGGAAAAGCTTCATTTTAAATATACTAGAATATTAAAACCAATTCTATTTGAAAATGTTTATTTTAATGAAAATTACTGAAATGAAAGAAAATAAATTCTTTGAACGACAGCAAACATTTTCTGCTAATATTTAAATAAAATGTTAGAAATTTAATAAACTTTAGAAATAAAATAGAAACAATTGCCACACAGAAATAAATTTAAATGGAGGTCCATGAAGTTGCTGTAAACTAATTACGAAAAGGTTGTTGTTGAATATTTTAGAAAACCAGATCGCAGTGGTTGTGTGAATGTTGTAAAAAGCTCACGAACGTGCAATACCTGTGAGAGAATGTTCCACGATATTTTGAATATTGGAACGGAATTCCTGGTTTGTGATCTTCTAGAACGTAGCATATGGTTTTTACCTTTTAAAACCGCATTTATTAAAGTTTACTATTAGCTTCAGAAAAGCAAGATCCACTCTGGATAATATATTTGGAGACCCAGATTCGTAACTCTTTTGTACGACGAAACCACCTGGTCTCCATTTTCTTTGACATAGAGAAGGCTTATGACCGTACGTGGCTATATGGAATTCTCTGTACGTTATATAATTTTGGATTCAGGGGTAATTTGCCGATATTCCTGAAAAACTTTTTACGCTCAAGTGTTTTCAAAATACATATTGGTCACCTTTTATCCAATACTTTTATTCAAGCCGAGGTTGTTCCCCAAGACTCAATTTTAAGTGTAACACTTTTTAACTTGTGTATATAAGCAACATTATACATCATCTACCATCTTCTGTTCATGGAACTTTGTTTGTTGATGACCTGCAGATATCGTGTCAGGGGTCCAATATGCGATTAATTTAGAGACAATTACAAACTGCTGTAAATAAATTAGATGCATGGTGTGCTGAAAATGGCCATACTCTTTCTCCTGGCAAGAGTAGTTGTGTCCACTTTTGCAGAAAGACAAGCCTGCATAATGATCCAGTTATTTACATCAACAATACACCAATACCTGTGGTCAATGAGGTGAAATTTCTAGGAGTGGTATTCGATCGAAAATTAACTTTTCTTCCCCATGTTCTATACTTGCGGAGGAAATGTGAGCGATCGCTTAATATCCTTAAGGTGTTATCAAATACATCTTGAGGTGCAGATCGCTCGTCACTCCTTCGGGTTTATCAATCCCTGATTTTATCCCGCATTGACTACGGATGTGTTGTGTATTGGATCTGCTTGGTCTTCTGTCTTAAGCAGACTCGACACTGTCCATCACTCTGCCCTGAGAATATGTTCTGGCGCATTTCGCACATCACCCGTCCAGAGTCTGTACGTGATTTGTTATCAATTGCCGTTAGACCTGCGACGAATGCAGCAGTCTCTCAATTACTATTATAAAATCATATCGATCATATCCCCTCTTCCGCTACTCTCCATGATTCCTAATCTTGGTCTAAAAGGACTATATGATGCTCGTCCTATGAGCATCCCACCCTTCCTCACACGAACTAAGACACAATTGTATCTTACAGATCTATGTGATTTGCGGATTGAATCTTCTGATTACTTTGCTCATCCGCCTTGGTACGACGCGAAACTTACTTTTTTTCATTCCTTTACTCAAATGGAAAGTCTGACACAACTATTGTCTTTCAACAGCTATTTCATTCTCATCGCTGCCAGTATTAATCATACAAACCTGTATTCACAGATGGTTCTAAATCAGCAGAACATGTTGGCTGTGGCATTTTCATGAATAATAAATCTTTCGGTTACAGCCTACATTAGTCCTGCTCCATCTTCACATGCTGAAGCAACAGCTATATGCTATGCTCTTTAGCAGGTGAATACAGATGACTATCATCAATTTTGTATAAACACTGACAGCATGAGTGTATGGAAGCTTTGAGAGGCAATAGTTTTAATAGTCATTCTGTTATGTCTAGAATTTTCAAAGTATTGGAATCCCTTGCTGGCAAGGGTTACAAAATTTTATTTTGTTGGGTACCAAGTCACGTAGGTCTTGATGGAAATGAGAGAGTGGATGCAGCTGCAAAGGCTGCATCAGGTCAACATTTATCATCAGTTCCGCTCTCTGGTGTGAGAAAGGGTGTTAAAACATTTATTTATTCTCTTTGGCAGGAATCGTGTAATATGCAGGTTGTCAACAAATTACATACAATCTTCTCATCCGTCACCTCATTGTCTATTTTACCGTTACGAAGAGCAGATGTTATTTTAACTAGCCTTCGTATCGGACACACACGTTTCACACACAGACATTTGTTTTTAAGTGAATTGAATCCCTGGTGTGAAACGCGTGTGATGAACCATACCCTATTTATCATATTTTAATTTCATGTCCAGATTTTAACCTTTATCGTTATACATTTTTTAAAACAAATATTTTAATCATGTTTGATTTGGTGGGTCAGCCACCTCATAGAAATTTTTTTGCTTTTTTAAGGGCAATAGGTTTCTTTCATTTTATATAAATTTTAAAATGATATTTTCTATTGTATTTTTTTAAATTTCAAACTAATTATCTACACTGATTTTGGTGTTTTAAAATTATTTAAATGTTGCTTGGGTTTTCTTCAATAAATGAATAATTTATAGAAACAAAGTTTTGGCGCAGCTTGTCCTTTTTGGACCTTGCGCCATAAACCCAGCCATCCGTAGTATGTAAATGCTGCGTACCCGTCAGGCCCTGCATTCCAAATCCCTTGCGATGTTTACAATGTCATTGCTTTGGATGCTTGAAGAGTGCTCTCAGAGGCAAACTCACCTGCGCCCTTTGTGCGGTGTATGGCCACGACAGTACGAACTGCAAAGCAAAGGAAGTATGTATCAACTGTCATGGTGACCACCTCTCCTACTCTTGAAGCTGTCATAAGTATTCGCTGAAAAGGAGATTGCCACGATAAAAATCAAAAAATTCCATATCCTGAGGCGAGACGATTCGTCACTTCTCGCACTCCCCGGTCAGGAGTGAGTTATGATGCAACTTCCAGAAAGGTCACCAAGATGAGCAACACTCCAACAGAATTTTCTCTTCCCCCTCCAGCTTAAAAGAAAATTCAAAATTTTTTTACCTTTTCTATAAAAACTCCTTTTGCAAAATCTAAAGTAGAAAAAGCTTTAAAATTAGAAATATCTAAAAACGGGGAAAAATCATCCATCTCCACCCGTACTGCTTTCTTTTGCTTGGAGACTGACGCGGTTATCTTATATCCCAGGAGCTCTTCGCGTTAGTGGATCAACTGCCTACACCACTTTTTACTTGGTGACTTTAACGGCCCTAATTCTATGTGGGGAAGTGATAACACAAATACTCGCTGTCATCATATAGAACTGTTTATAACTGATAACTCTGTCTGATGTTGAGTTTGAGTTTTATTAAAGTTTTCTTTAAAATTTAATTTTTGGCGTTGCTAGTCCTTTTTGGATCTTGCACCATAAAACCCAACTAATGAACATGTGTGACGTCAAAAATAACATCTATGCAGTCAGGACTTTACTATTGGAATTCCTCACTTTTTTAAAGAAAGTTTCAATTTTAAGTAGGGAATAGTAGGTCTAGAGATATTTGTAACAGTCAAGGGAAATAGGCCAATTGGCACTTTAATAGAGTCGATGAAGCTCTTAAAAATGTGTAAAAATCGCCAGTGTTGTTGAATACTGTTTGACATCTGGAAGGTCAGACTGATCTAGAATGTCTAAGTGATTCTGAAAATCTTGTGATATGAATGTTCAATGATATTTTGGAACATTCAAAGGAAATACTGAGTGAATGATGTTCAACTACACATAAAGATAGTTCTGTTCAATGGAAAAATGCTCACAAATCGTTTGAGGATGTCCTGGAGTAGGGAGATTTACTAGGAAAATTATCTGTGTATTGGAGGGGGATGTGTTTTTATTGCTGCATAGAAAATAGCCTCTGGGAATCATGGAAGATTTACTTCTATGATTTCCAGATGTAATTATCATTATTGCTTTGGAAATTCATTATTCCGAATGAAGGAAAAGTGTGAAACAACGTATATGCTATAAAGTTCAATGAAAAAATGTTAAAAATTGATTATTGAAAGCGAATGCCTTAAAATTAACGGTAGTGAGTAAAGCGTTAAATGTTTCAGTCCTGATCCTAATTTAGCGACATTTCGAGTAGAGAAAGACTCCAATGGTAAATCAAAACAGAAAATGAAAATTAGTTTTATAGATAATTGTAGTATACAAAGTGAGACATTCATAAATTGAATAAACGATTGCTTAAAAAAATTTCCTGATTCTTCCATGTTTTTTGTTAACTACAAATGATAAAAAACCTTCACTTTTAATATTAAAGGTATTATATGCTATGTCAATGGCACTGGAAATTTTTTTTACTGGGTATGAAAGAGCTGTTATAAATGAAAACTTCAAATATGATGTTAAATAAAAAAAAAAAAAGAAAGCATTTGCAATGAGAAAATAATTCTTAATTGAGAATTACTATAGTACTTTAAGTTATTCTAGAAATTTCTTCCCCCCCCCAATGAAATCTTTTTCCCAGTAAGTCACTATCTAAAGAGGGAAAAGCATTCTTATATACTTCTTATCCGTTGTTTTTATTAATAAATTTTTCTTAAATGTGGTTTGTTCTATCGGGAAGTAGAAGAGTGATTTTTCTTAGTCCATGTTACTTATGAATTTAAATGTCATTAGCTTAGGAATACTTTAGTAGTAGTAGTACAATTTTAAACAATACGATTATTTTTCATGATTTTGTTGAAAAACTTTTTGCATAAGCATGCTTTTTGTAAATAGCATCAGAAAATTTTATTTCTTAAAGTATCTCATGGCTGAAGAGAACACACACAAGATTTGCTTAACAAATTAATAATTAATATCTGCTTCTGAAGTTTAAGACCAAACCATGCTTTCAGAAGTATTGTGAATAAATAAAGGTCAGTTATAGCTGGCCTCAGGTATTTAGTATATAGATTATTATTGTAGAGTGTCTGTGATTAAGATATAAGGTAAGCAATGTTTATAGTACTGTTTTATGGAGGTAAGTTTCTATGTTTTTGTACTGCCTGCGAATTATTAATAGTATGTGGTTTGAATAGGTAAGTGTTCTCTCAATCAGTTCACTGGCGTCAGGTATTTATACATAGTGAATACTCCTGCAATATCAGCAAGAAATGTTTATATACTATATTTTATGGGGTAAATTTTCTGTTTTTATTCTACAAAGTACAAATAGGTTGGTTTGAATTCAATTTTAGTGAACTAATCTTTTACTCTCCAGCTCATGAGTATTTTAAGTAATATTATAAAACTTATTAATTGATGTAAATCTTTTCACATGTTATTCAAAAAGTAAAAACGGCTTTGAATATAACTTTGACGAAAACTAGAAACGTTGATAGAAAATGTCCCAAATATAAGTATGTTAGGGCATCATAGACTTGCCTATTCTATATATATATATTTCTGATATATATTTTATATATATTTCTGTTTAAGAATGATGATCCAATGAAAGACAGGAAACTGTTGCTAAAAATGAAATCTAGGTCAATATATAATAACAAATATTTCCTAAGAAATTATTTTATAGTGATATTTTGATTATCAAAAAGGCATTGAAAATCCTATGCTATGTTAAGGAAATCTTGGTTATTTACATAGATTATGCATAGTAATTATATAGATTTAAGTTTATAGAACAAAATAGTTACATTAGTATTTCAGTTATATTAATAACACACTGATTAATCTATTTTATAGCTAGATAATTTACGTTCTTTAACCAATGTAATTATAGAGAA
>JAPDSC010054282.1:0-15047 GCA_026290005.1 Latrodectus geometricus
TTTGAATGTGTAGTTTATTATATTGTTTGTATAAAATATATATTTTCCTAATAGAAATTTTTTTCTGTATAGCTAAAAAGATTTTGAAACTACCCAAATTTACAAGTGTTCAAATTTTTGTTATTATTAAATAATCTATTAAAAAAATAACCAATTACTTTACCTTTTGTAAATATTACATTACAAAAGCTAAAATAATTTTATAAGTTAATTAATTTAATTTAAGTTATATTTAATTTTTTTAAGTGATATTTGAATTGTTCTTAAATTGCATTTAGTACTGACATCAGCCGTCCACATATTACATAAGAATGCATACTTATATACTTTTAAGTACACTATTCTTTTGAATGATACCATAACCAATTCAGCCAATGTACTTAGCTAATTTTTGTATCTATTTAGTTGATGTATTTTTAATAAAGTGATGCATTAGATAACCGAATTTAAAAGTAAGTGATTGATTATTTTTTGGCTATTTTTTATGATTTTGATTGGTAAAATGCTCATTGCATTTATAAAACATGTTGTCTTATTTAATATGGTATACTGAAAGTATTTTGCTAATTATATTAATAAAAATATCTATGACTGGAGAAATACAATTTGCTTGACTGTTTAAATAAGCAGAAATTATGATATTTCACAGTTTATTCTAGAAACGGTTAAAATTATAAAAATAAATAAATAAATGTTTTTATAATTTTAACTGTTTTTAGATGAACACTAGATAACAGGCTTCGATTTTAATATATATCCATCACAAATTTTATGCTAGCAACATACAGTATCAGCATTAAAAATTATGCTAGTTTAAATTATATTAGAAATTTAAAAATTATTATAATTAAGTTAATTTTCTTTTTAAACAATTAAAATGAATATAAATATTATAAAAAAAATATTTTTATAAAATATATTTTAGAATATCATTTAACTATCCATAATTAATTTACAATCTCCTAGAATTTTCACAATATCAAATCATAATGAAATTAACTTATACTGTATCACTATATTATACTAAGTTGAAAGAATTCTTTAAAGAATGTTCAACCTAAAACCAAAGTTTATTTGCCAGGAAGTATTAACGTAAAATATTCCATTTATTATTAAGGAATCTACAGAAAAAATTTAAGAAAAAAACAATTTTTTTTTTAACTTCAACAAAAAAAATGTCACAATTTTTTTTTTGTTTAACTAAGATTTTCTACCTGTACCATTTTGCATAGAAATTATTTTACACATCAATATTAAAGGAAAATGTTATTTTAGTTATTGAAAAAGAAAAAATTAAAGTTATAGGGAACAGTATTAAGTAGTTTTATGACGGTAAATATAAGTAATTAATCTTTATATTTTCAAACTATAATATTGTTCTTGTTCCATAGAATACTTTACAAATAGTTATGTGTGTGTATAATAAGTATAAAATTAATAATTTCATTACATAATAAAACAACTTCTTATAATGGGCCTTTTATTTTTTAAGAAATAAATGTTTTAAAAGGGAAATCGAATTAATTATATTGCCTTTCTAACTCTATTAAATTGCTAAAATTAATTCATAAGAGAAAGTTTGCAATTATTTTTTAACTTTATTCATCATTTTCATTAATTATTTTATAATATTTCTTTATTAAAATGGTTATCAGGTGTTTATGTTGGACAATTGCATCACATGTAATTGCTAAGTGTATAGATGTTATAAGCCTTTTCATTAGTTATTGTACAATTATGATGCATTTCTTACTCATATTTTTGGTCTCGTGGTTCATGTCTACTTTTATTTTATAAAATGTGTATTTAAGTATTTTTCCTAAAAAAAGTATGTCTTTGCATTTCACTAATGTTTTTGTCAAATAACGTTTTGTGAATAAAATACAAGAACTAATGAACTCCAATTTTGTGTATTATTTTTTTTTATTAATAATATAGTTTCTGTAATCCCTGATAAATGTAAATTTTATTTAAATGTATAGAGTGTTTTTAAGAATATATACTTTATATATTCTTTTGTACTCAGAATGCTATTTTTGTTAAAGAATTTCATACTTTCTTTAGGATCTGTTGTTCAAATTGTTAAATTTGCACTCTTAAAGTATATAAATCAAATCAAACAAGCCCAAGATTAATTTACTAATGTTCTTATGACTTCATCTTTTTGCATTATTTATTATTATATTTCATGTTCAGTGTTGTGTGTAATGTGATATTATAACTGAGCTTTAAATCTAAATTCTGTTGTTTCCGCACAATATGTGTGTTTGACATTGTAATTTTATAAAAAATATTTGCCTATTTATAAAGTTTTCTTTTAATTAGGTAATATTAAGCAATTTGAATTATAATTTTATTTTTTAACATGAAAGTGACGTTAATGATAAATTTATTGTTATGTTGTTAAAGGAGAAAAAAATATAAACTGAAGATAATCAAGTATTTTGTGGGAATGAATTAAAATTAATAATTGTTTGTAAAACAATTGAGTGATTTTATATTTTTTAGCTTCATGATATTTATATTGTATTTAAATTTTCTTGTCATATACGATTTTTTGTGGCAAATTTTGCTTAGTTTTTATTTTATGTCAGAGAATTTACTGTAATTCTATAAGTGTTATTGATACTGAATAATTTAGGTGTACCAATTTTTTTGGTATTATCAAACATAAAATATGTGTCATCTAGTTTATTGTTTATTTGTTTGGAATTGTATATAAATAAAAATGTTGAGATACTTTCTAATTTCATTTATTTTAGTTTCATAATTGTAAATATTTTAAAAAATGTTTGCTACTGCTACAAAGTTTTAAATTTCAGCTATTTATTACTTTCTGCAGAAAACTATGCAAAACAAAATTCATAATGAATCTTCTTAATTTTACTATCCCTTCCTTATGTTTTAGTCGAAAAAACATATTTCAAAATTGAGGTATTCAAAGAAAGTTGAACATAAATATTATTCTACCTCTTTCTTGTGATCTGATCTTCAATCATTTATTAAAACACAATCACTATATATTTAAAAATGATGCCTCTAATTTGTAGGAAAGATTTTTATGCATCAATATGATTTTATGTTTAAAGAGCCCCATACAACAATAATATTGTTAAAGAATAATATATGTAATAATAATAATTATATATATATATATATATTATTCTTTTAAATTTCAGTAAAAATATCCAAATTTGGAGAAATATAACTTGAGAACTAAACTTTTATCAAACACCCTACATCTAAATTTACAAGAAAATCGATTGAAAGAAAAAGATGTAACAAATATGGACTAGGTATTCCAAAACCTCACTTTTCATTTAATATTTTCACACAAAAAAATTCTCACTCCAAACAAGCTTACGAGATCAATTTTCCGAAAAAAGAATCAAGTTCGGAGGACCAACTCAAAAAACTAACCTTTAAGACATCTGATTTTCTTGCTTACCATGAGAAAATTGCAGTCAATTGATTGAGATAAAATGATCCAATAAATATTGACCACGTATAAAGTTATTGCATTACAAAATTTAACTTTTAGTTTGATATTTTGACACAAAAAATTCTAAGTATAATCTAGACATAAGAGATAGTTTTTCAGTAAAGTTTACCGAGTTTCAAAGAATATCAGTGGGGAACTAAACTTTTTCACAGAAAAAGACATTTTTTATTAGCAAGAAAAATTTACAGAAAATCGATAGCAAATAAAATGTTGATACAATTATAGGATATTATTAAAATAATAAATACCAAAAAGTTGTTTTTTATTGTATAACTGCACGAAAAATTCCTAGTAAAAACCAGGCACATGAAAAACAATTTCAGTAAAAAATTATCGAGTTTGGTTGGAGTATAAATGAAGAACTAGATTTTTCAAGATGTCGGAGATTTTTGCTTAGCAAGCGGAAGTTACTTAGAATTGATTAAAATAAGCTTCAAAGAATATTGATCAAAGGTAATAAGCTTTTGCATTTCCAAAGGTGCTTTTCTTTTGAATTTCAGTTAAAAGCACCAAATTTGGGAAACTATAACTCGAGAACTTGACTTTTCCCAAAGACACGGGATTTTTCTGCTTAGCAAGAGATAATTACGGAAAATCTATTGGGAGAAAAAAAAATCCAATGAATATTGACTATTGCATTCCAAAAAAATACATTTTGTTTATTTTATGTGAAAAGAACCAAATTTAGAGGATTATACCCTGAGTTCTAGATTTTTCCCAAACAAAGGACATCTTTATTTATAAGAAAAGAAAAAAAAAAAAAACCTAGAAAATTTATTGAAAGAGAAAGATGCCTCAGATATGGGCTAGTGATTAAGTTATTGTCTTCCAAAAACTCACTTTTCATTTCATATTTTCACACGGAAAAATCCAAATAAACCATAGGAGATAAATTTTACACATAAAAAGTACAAAGTTTAGAAAATTATAATTCGGAAACTAAACTTTTTCTAGACTCCGGATTTGTCTGATTATTAAAATTAAATAAAACAATCAATTGAGGCACAAAAACCAATATAAAGCTAAGTATTAAATTACTGCATTTTAAAGAATACTTTTCGTTTGATATTCAGCAAATAGTACCGAGTTTAGAGGACAATGATTCGAGAACAAGTCTTTCCCCAGACACCGGAAATGTTTGCTTAGCAAGAGGAAATTACAGAGAATCTATGGGCACAAAAACATGTAATAAATGACGGACAAGCATGAAGGTTTTTCCTTCCAAAAAATACTTTTTGTTTGATTTTCACTAAAAAGTACTACGTCAGAAGGACTACAACTCTAGAACTACACTTTTCTCATATACCAGATTTCTTTGCTTGGAAGGAGAAAATTGCATAGAATCGATTGAGACAAAAAGATCCAATAAATATATGTATATGGTATAGAAAAAAGTTATTCATTTCAAAACTACGCTTTTAATTTGATATTTTCAGCTGAAAAATTCTATGTGGAAACTACGTACAAGAGATAAATTTTAGTAAAAATTACGAATTCAGAGGTATAAAAGTCGATTAAAAAACTTTTGGAAAATTGATCTTTTCCCAGACAAAGAAGTTGCTTGCTAGCAAGAGAAAATTGAAGAATCTATTGTGACAAAAGATTTAATAAATATTTACAAAGTATTAAGTTATTTCACTTCCAAAAGTAAATTTTTGTTTGAATTTCAGTAAAAGTTTGCACGACTATGATTCGAGAACTAGAAGTTTCGTAAATGCCAGTCAATTTACATCAGCAAGAAAAAAATCACAGAAAATTAATTGAAATTAAAAGATACCAAAAATATTTGCTATGTATTAAGTTAATGCATTTCAAAAAATCAATTTTCCTTTCATGTTTTTAAATGAAATTTCTAAGCCTTAACTGGGCTCACGAGATAAACTTTCAGCAAAAATTACCGAGTTTGGTTAGGTTATGATGGACATTTTAGGAGCTCTATGCTTGTATCCATCGCATCCACCTCAGTGCATCACTTCACGTGATGAGAGGCAAATTCAACGCCGTTTACAGCAGAGTAATCTGCCCGCGAGACGTCCATTGCTTCGTCTACCCTTGACGAAGAACCACAGATATCTCCGCTGCCAATGGTGCGATGAAAGAAACATGTAGACGCAGAATGGAATGAAATTGTCTTCACTGACGAGTCACGCTTCTGTCTGCAACACCACGATGGTCGAATTCGAGTCTGGAGACACCGTGGAGAGAGGATGCAGAACAGCTACGTTATACACAGCCATACTGGTCCTGCTTCGGATATTATGATATGAGGTGACATTAGATAGCACTTTCACACTTCTCTAGAGTGCATTTCCGGTACTTAAACAGCCAGGACTACATTTCCGAGATGTTGGAGCCAGTTGTCCTTTCCTACCTCCAGAGCTTGTCCACAACCATATGTAAAACGAATTATACGTGACCACACAGGGAAAACATTGTCCGAGGGTTCTTTGTCAATCACCAGATTGAATTGCTTTCCTGGTCGGCTCACTCTCCGGATCTTTTGCCGATAGAAAACATGTGATCCATGGTTGCTCAACGATTGAACCAAATAATATCCCCAGCTGTCACACCAGATCAACTTTGGCAACATGTGTAAACTGCTTGGTCTGCTGTACCCCAAGAACACATCCAAAGTCTCTTTGAATCAATGCCGAGGCATGTAGCAGCGATGATCTCCAACAATGACGGCTACTTTGGCTATTGATTTTGTCAGGAACCACACTTTACAGAAGTCTATAAATTTTATTAAAATTGTTATTTAATTAATCATTTGATACTTGGTCAACATGTTATTTACAAAATAAATTTCGTTGTAATGTGTGTTGTTTTTCTTGGCGTTGCAATTTGGGTGGCTAGCAGTGTGTTAAGAAAACTAATTCCCAAATAACTTTTCATCTTACATTTTCGCAAGAATAATCCTATGTCCAGATTGCATGCGAGAAAAATTGTTAATAAAAATTATCGAGTTATAGGTAGAATAGAAACGGAGAACTATGATTTTTCCAGATACTAGAGTTTTTATCCTAGCATAAGAAAATTCTAAAATTAGATATTTTATATTAATAATGAAATTACAGGAATAAAAAATTATAGATTTATTGTATTCAATTCACATTATGTTCAATTTTCACTCATATTTCTTTTGTTAAATTAATCAATACTTTTTAAATTAAATGAATTTAATTTAAAAGGTATTTATATGTTTTATTTAAGCTTTATCACATACTAGAAATTAAAATATGTAACTAAATTGCTAAATATAAAAATGCTCATTATTAATCACTCAAAATAAACTTTACAACATAAATCAATAAATTTAATAAAATACATTAAAATTAAAATATTCGATTCTTACGCATTAAAAGTTAAATGGTAATCAATTTAAATATTCTTTTTAAAAATTGTATATGAATATTTGGACTTAACTTTTTAATAAAATGCTTAAAATAATAATTTCATGTTATGATTCTAACAATGAAAATTCTTCAAAAAGATACATTTTGATCTTAAAGTAACTTTGTGTGTAAATTTGTATCAAACCAATCAAATCATGATAGTAAAAAAATCTATTTATCTGCATATAGTATGTGTTAATACAGCATAACGTATTTGAAAATACGTCTAATATTTTGAAATCGTTTAATAAGAATGTCTTGTAAAATATTCTTTTTAATCTATATAGAAAAGTTTGAATTTTAATCTATATTTGCGGATGTGAAAACTTCTAATGATTAAAAAAATTTCATAATTTTATTTAAAAAAAGATGATTTGTAAGCTTTAGAAAATCTTAAAACTACATCCGTAGTATTCCCTCACTGATAATAAAAAGTGAAAATTCCAATGAAGCATTATCCGAATATTTCAATCTGTAAGATAACTGCCGGGGGTGGGGTACTAGATTCTACCCTTACAGCCAGCAGCGTTTAATTTTTATCAAAATAAAATTCGGAATAAAGAAATCAGGAAAGATTCACTCTATTCTTGTTCGTAGTATGAGGAGAGTTTGTAAAATGTGAAGCCTCTTTCAAAGTTTGTCAAAATGAAGTAGAAATATTATAATAACCGCTTCAGAAATAGAGAACGAATATATTCGTAAAATAATATTTAACAGCGGGGATGCGCGGGATTGTTAGAATATCATTATATTTTTAATTTTATTTTTAGTTCACTTATTATTTTCGCAGTTAAGCTTTCGCAGAAAAATATGAGGTAATCAACTTTCTTGAATATTCAAAAATAAAATATTTAAATATTATAAGCTGAAACTAAATGTGTCCAATTACTTTTGATTTGATTTTATAAATTTTATAAATCCTTTTTTCATTTATTTATTAAATTACTCCCTAATTATTTTATGTAAATGAAGAAAATTACACGCGAATGATATTTTAAATAGAACCTGAAAACATTTTTATTCTGAAAACAAATTAAAATTTCATAACCTAAACAGTTAAGGAAAAAGTAATGGTTCTATAGGGAAAAAATGTAATGAGGCTCTCATTTTTCTCCTACTAATGGTCAATACGATTCTGTATAGGAATTGGAAGTAGCGATCATTGATTTTTATTACATTTCAAAATCTTTGTTCAGAAATCTGCATAATTCAATGAATATTTGAAGTTGTTCAGGTAGTTGATCAACATATTTTTATTTTTGTAATAGTTTTAACTGGTGGTATAACTTTGCAACAGATATTTGAACGGGAAATTTTGAAAGTTGATAAAATATTTAAAATATTGAAATATCACTTAAAATATCACGCTTATACTTTATATTTCATTTATTCACCCCAATTTGATTTAATTAGAAACATTAATTTTGTTTTATTATTTATAAAAATCACAAAAAACTCAGTGCTCTTACAATTATGTAACAACAAACTATAATGTTATCATTTCGTTCCAAATAATGATCTAAGAAATATTGCTTTTGTGAATTGTTTCCCTTCTTCATCTGTTGAAAAATTAATTCTTGATTGCAATGTATCAAAATATTTTACCTTGTACATACATGAAGGGTAAAATCTTACAAGCAGGGCATTTACTTGCTTAGCACGATATCCAATTTTCACGCCAAACGATACACAGTTATTTCCACAAACCGTGCAACATCCGGTTTTCAGAATTCCGATCGCGCTCATCTCAAATTTTGAATATCGCTATCTCACGTTACTTTTGATTTCAAATATTGAAATTCCGAATTAAAAATTTGAAGTTTAATTTCACATATTTTACAAAGATTACATGTTACAAAACAAATATAGAGCAATTAAAAACCAATACTACTATTCGTATTCGGTCAATAAATTATAGATAATAATTTTTTTACTAATTTACTTTTAATTAATCAAAATATTACAGTTTTGAAAGACACCATATGTAACAAGTAGGTATAAACAACTGTTCTATAAATCTAAATCAATAACGAAATATGTATACACTTTTATGAAAACTTGGGATTCTGATAAATCGGGTAGTGACATCCATCTTAAAAAAAAAACAACGGTTGCAATGCAATCTAGCACATCAAAACAACCGAGTAATAAAGCTAAATCTATAACATAAATAACATCCACAAAAACATTTTTTTCTAAAACACACATTTTTTTAAAATTAGAAATAGATTCTATTTTTCTCCTAACCAACGGAAATGAAAATTTGAATTTACATTTTTTGAAGTATAAGAAATTTTAACTAAAAAGATTTTGATTGTAGTTCTAATTGAGATTAATCCAGTTGAAAGAATCCTAAAATAATTTTTTTTGAAGCAAAGCAATATATTCTTAAATAATTTTAATTTTTTTTTTACCGTAAAACGATTTCATTTTTTATTAACCCATTTACCAGTTTAAATATTTTATAGTATTAAAAATATTTCTATTTCCATTTGATTTGAGTCCTTCAGCTATGTCTATAGTTAAATTTTTAATCTCGTAGCAGAAAGATAACATACCTTAACTACTATATTCTACAATAATGAACCGGACGGAAAATTGATGGTATAAAAGGTAAAATGCCACCGTATGTGTGCTCTAATCACGATTGCAGCCATTTCGTGCATATTTTCAACAGGAGTTTGATCTACATTTATGGGTATTTTGTTCCATTCCTGATATTAAAAACTAAGCTATAAATTTCTGATGCAGTTGTCCGATTATTAAACAGCATTTTATTAGTAACCTAAATATTCTTTGGATTTATGTCGGGACTCTGCACAGGTAACACGTGCAAAAAATTTATGTGGTATCAGCATATGGTACTTAAATGCAGATACCACTGATTTGCAAAGACTGCAACATGACAAAACGTGTTGTCGTTTGTCACTTAACGAGTTTTTTTGGCATACGTGGGTTAATTAGACTTACAGTAAAAAGTGGATTCTGAACCACTACAAACATCCATGCCTAAAATGGGATTCGAACTCACTAACTGTTGATCCGAAAGTCAAATTACTTATCATTTGGCTGCCAGTTTGAGAAGTTGCGTTATCGATCTGGAAGTAATATCCCGCGAATCTATACAGTTGTCAAAATATTAGAAGAACTGGTTGCTTAAAATATTAATCTAAGTGTTAAAATTCAATTTAATCCAAAAAAAATGCACAGATAAAAGGCCATATCATGAAAAACACCTTCAAGCAAGTACACCACCACACTATTTGGCAGTTGGTACAATACTCTGGCGTAAAATGATTTCCCCTAGCATTCGCTAACCCGAGCTTCACCAGCCGACTGCAAGAATTTATAGATCAACTCGTCACTTTATAAAAGATTTTTTAGGAGACTATAGTACAGTTGCGACGTATAAACACAAAGTGAGTTTAACGGCATTTTGGTCAAACATGGGATAAAGTTTGATTTGGGAGTAGCAATTCATTCGAGGACATTGAGAACGTGCATTCATTTTCCGCAGTAAGTATTAGTGCGCACCATAACTCTTGCTGCATGTTGAAATTTATATTGGATGATTTGGAATAGATTCTTGTAGTTTTTATAAATTTCATGCTTTAGGATTATCCAATCCTATTCAGTCAATTTTTGGAAATGAGCAACATAAGTAGTTCGTATCACATGGCCTGAAATTTTGAACTTCTTCACAGCATTGATTTTAGCTGTGATAATTTTATCACAATCGCTTGAGAAAGCTTATCACAAATATGGCAGATAACTATAACACTTATTTCAAAAATCATTGAAGTTCGTTTTGTTTTTATATATTCTCTTAATTTCATATAGAACTAATAATGTTCCCAGTTTGTATATTGTATTTAACCTTTGAGAGTCACGTACGAGTACCAGATTTGCATAAATATCGACATGGATTCTCAGTTGTCCTGTAAACCCACCGCCTTTCCTTCCATTATTATAGGGCAGTGAATTTGCATCAGAGTACACACTAAATAATGAAACGAAATGTATGCATCACACCATTCACAGATAAAAGAAATAATCAAATGAGTTGTGATGATTTCTGTAATACAAGTGTTACAATTTAATTTCCCCCTTACTCCAAGAAGTGAAAAAATCATCATTAGGAAAACATCTTGGACAACCGTCATTAGAAAAATATCAATTAGGCACATAGTGACAACCTCATAATTTCATTCTTACTCTTCGAAGCATGAAAATAATTTTATTTTACTACATTTGTGACGTCACTGAGGACATTGCTGGGTGACAAAATCTGAAAAATACCATTAATTGACAATTCTGTTTTGCATGTGATAGATAAACATTAAAAATTTTTAGGTAGTATAATTTTCTATTATATAAATTATTATAGATAGTATAATTAGTTGAGAGAGAATCATTGTTTGTAGGTACTGAAGTATATTTGATGTGCATCCTGGCAAAAATCATAAAATAACTTTTTTTTACATTTCATTTTAAGAATATCATGCTGATATTCATATAAGAGTATTGTATATTATATTTTTATGTTTGTCATTTAATCAAATACAATGCATTTTCTATGAGCAATTTTGCAAAAATATATAACACAAAGTATCCTAATCTGAACTTTTATATAGTTGAAAAATTATGATTTTTTGAATGTTTTTAAATTTATCTATAACTTGCATTGATTTCTTAGTTATAATATCGATTAATATAATTGGTACACCTAAAAATTCACAAAAATGACTATAAGATCACAAATATTTACTGAACAAAACTATTTCATTAAACTCATATCAAAAACGTCGAATGTTTTCCAAGTGTCTATCAGTCGAATTTCAAGCTCGTGTTGAAAGACCAATTACTTTAATGAGCTACTTTAAAATATTGTTATAGAATGTAATGATGATTATCAAAACATGTTTTCATACTTTTCTGAAAAACGAATAAAAATTATATTGCATAACAACTCTCATATTAAAATCTCTCAAGTTTTATTGTGTTTTTGTAATATATTAAGTTTTATTGTGTTTTCAAATAAATTTAAATTTTAAAGCTGTCTTACCAAATTTTCTTCCAATAATAAATTTTTTGTATGTATTTTAAAAGTTAATGTTCTCTTTAATATTAGTAAATAAATTAAATATTAGTTAGTATGTATAATAGAGTTTTAAAATTAATATTTAGTTTGTAGTTTAAGACAAAAAGACAACACAAATAAGCTGTGACAATTTCAGTTTTAAATGTAATTTAAGCAGAGTATTTGAATGAACTTTAAGTTCCTTTAAACTTTCAATAGTCATATTTTTAAAATAATAATAGATTTATATGAAGGAAGTTAATTTAATATATCTATCTGAAAATAATTAGAAATTTGTGCTGAAATAGCTCTTATAAAATAAGTAAACATGCTTAAATAGGTGTTTTAAACATCTTAACATTTTTGCATATTTTGTTTTATTATATTTCTGAATGTATTATCTTTTTTTGCATACATAATTTATTCTATTAAAATGAATTCTAAGAAATTCGTTTGCCTTTACATAAATCATATTAGAAAATAAGTGATACTATTGATGTATAAAATTTTACTTTTAATTTAACTTGTATATGTAAAGATTCCGGCTGCCCACTTATGTCACCTTGAAATTTCTGAACATTTTCAGAATGGGAAATCGTGATCAAAGAACAATTTACTTTTTCTTCAAACATTCAAGCCTTTTGAGAGATTCTTATTCTAATCAACACAGTTTGACAGGTAAATAATATATCATTACAGAAATTTCAAAATTTGGATTAAAATAAAAATTAAGAAATTAAGAATAAAAGTTTCAAAATGTGTACAAAATTTTAATAAAATAAGATTAATAATAATGATTCACAAATTTAATTTACCTGAAAATTTTAAAACGTGCATGCCATTTTATTTATATTAAAGTATATTTAATAAAAAGGATGTAGGAAATGATATACTTTCTTACTGTAAAATTAAGCACATTTTATTTGTAGATTGGCCTCCAAAAGTTAAAGAACAAAATGTTTTTAGAAACTCATCATGAAAACTTGAAACAAGAAAATGTGTAGTTTATATAAATAACAAAAATGAACTTACGTAAATTTATGCAAAAATGTTAGCTTCCATTTTTTTTGATAGAAAAAAAAGGTACCTATAAGTGAGAGAAAAATATACAAACTTCAGGCTTTCGTAATTACGCTTGTAACTTTTGTTGATTTTCAAATTTTATTAGCAAATTCGTTGACACTAGTCAGTATGGTCCCACAATGTCTGAGAGAAGCCGTTTGCCCGATTCGTTAAATGGATGGAAATGAGGATGTCACAGGTTGATGCAAAAAGCTGCCTTAATCCATTTCGCAGTGTGGTCCACCGTCTCTGGAATTAATATCAAACCGAAGCTTCTGTGTCGAGAAGACATGTTCCAGACCAACTGCGAGCTACAACACCTGCAGAAGACCATTTTATAGCTTTTTTGGCCCGAAGGAGAAGAGGCATTTCTGTGCTGAAACTTATTACAAACCACTCTATAGCATCAAGGAGAAGAATATCCGCTAGTACGATGCAAAAGAGTTTTCACCATGCAAGTTTCTATGGAAGGCGAAGAGTTGTGTGTGTCACCACAACCGGACTACAGAGAACGACTCTCTTATCTTGGACAAAAGAACACGTTTCCTGGAACAGATAGGAATGAGCTTCTGTACTTTTTAAGGACGAGTCCAGATTCACACGGGAGAGTGATTCAGGACGTGTGCTGATCTGGAGGGAACAAAGCACCAGATACTATCAATCCAACACTGTAGAAACGCAAGTTAACAGGTTTGAGCAGGGATCTCACCCAGTGATCACACTGTCTTGCATATGTTCCAAGGAGGAATTATAATTGACAATGATTCCATTCTGTTGGATGGTAATGCACAAACTTATCAAGCTGTAGCAGATGAGGAATATCTTGAGGGTCTTGGGTTTTAGCGAATGAAATAGCCTGCTCGATCTCTATATTTGAATCCCATAGAGCATCTTTAAAACTACCTTGGAGACAGGTTGATAACTTAAGTCCTTCTCCGAGGTCTTTAAGAGAGCAGGAAACAGTTTACTCCGTGTTTGGTCTGCGATTTCCATTTCGTAATCGACAACTTAATTGACATCATGGAAAGTAGATGTCATTAATTCATTCAAGTTAGTATTAAAATCCTTTTTTATTATGTTTCTATGGCATTTTACTATATAAAACAGTGAATATTCTTTTTTTCCAAGAATGACCATTTAAAGCGATTTTGTTTAAATTTTTTATGCTTTTTTCTTACATAAACTTCTATGCTGCCATCAATACACACCTGTTTTGTGTATATGTCAACCAAGTTTGTAGTTTTTACATTAATTTATTTGCAAATTAAACCTAAAATACTGATCTGAATGCCAGTGTATGTGCACATATACAGTATGCCCTCTATATGAGTACATATAAAGTTATTTGCATGCCTTTTAATTTCGGAATAGTAACTGCTATATTCATAAAAATAATATCCAAGTTTTGAGAAGTAGCCCTGCGCAAGTGAATAAAACTGAAATTGCATCTATTGATTAGGGCGACATCTGTTGGAAATCTATGAAATTAACATTAAGGAAAAGAGCTAACTATTAGCATTAGATTGCTCTGTTCTCCCATCTCTATCGAATTTACAAAATTGTAGAGCATCTTCTATTAAGTTCAAAACTAAACCTTGTGAACGTTTTCGAAAATAAAATTTTGTGGACTTGTTTGAAAATAAAACCTTGTGGATTTATTGGAAAAGAAAACCTTTTGTGGAAATAATAGAATGATTCAAACGTGTATTTGCTTTTTCTGTGATTTTCTACACTGCCACATGAGAAAATAATTTGAGAAAGAAAAACAACCAATTAAAGTCATATATACCTTTATTTAAAATGTTAAAACTTTTACCGTCAACTGCAATGCATGTTTGCATCCTCATTTGAATGTTACATTACACACGTTGGAGTACAAAGCGGGATACTTTGGCATGATTGTCTTATTGCGTCCTTTAAATATGTTTGCAATATTTGTGGAGAGGTAACACTTGCTCTTAGATTTGTGGAAGGGATGTTACAAACCTAAAAGAAGGGTTACTCTGAA
>JAPDSC010054291.1:0-21714 GCA_026290005.1 Latrodectus geometricus
TTTTTTCTCTTAATTTTCAGCTTTCATTAAATACAAAAATACGCATCCTGAATTGCTAAACTGAAATTTAAAAAAAAAAGTAATAAATAATTCAACTAGAACCTTATTCAAATTGAGTGTTTTTTCTATATTATTTTTTTAACTTCTTATTTAAATTATTTTATAAATTGTATTTTCAATATAATTTGTAAATACTAGAAAATATTGTTTATCTCCTTGAAGATATAGGCCAAGTTGATAATCAGTTGTTTAGTGTGTTTACCAGTATATCTATTTATTTCAAATCTTAACTGTGGATGTTTATAATGGTTCTGGATCCTTCTTTGAACTTTGATTCAATTCCTAACTTAGCTGGGTATTATAATGCTTTGGAATCTTGATATTAAATAACTATGAACTAATTTTCACAAATATACTATCACTATTTTATAAAATATAAATTCTAAAAAATTCAAAAATACTTTAATTTTAGAACTTATTTTAAACTTTGCATCTGGATAAATCAGCTTAATTGTGCAAAAGGTAACTGTTGGGGAAATAAATCAAATACTCAATTTCTTAAAATAAGTATACAGTTCAATTAGTCTTTGTGTTTAAAATATATCTAGATTAAAAAAAAAAAAAAAACATATAAACCTAAAAATAAGTAAAAATATATGCAAATATTATGGATCCAGAATTATTTAGGTATCATGATAACTGATTAAAAAAAAAAAAAAAGAACTAGTTGATGGGTTTTGAAATCCATACTGATTTAATCCATGTAAAATAGACACTGTTTAGGCTATATACTGTATTTGCCAGTGTAATATACATCCTCTTTTTATACATGTTTTTGAAGAATAATACTTTAGTACTGTTCATTATTATGAATTTTCAATATTTTAAATATAAAGCAATACAAATACATAATATTTTTTGCAAATATCCAATCTATCTGCAAAATAACACCTTATAATTTTAATCAAAACCCAGTCACTTATCTCCAGAGTTAAATTAAGATTCTATTTAAACCTCTTTTAAATAAACATCCAAGTCCTCAAAAAATCACATAATATATAGAGAAAATTTTTAGAAATGAACGTTATTAAAAACTGAGTATCGAGTCTAAGATGCACCCCATATTCTCATATTTATTTTTAAAAAATAAATGCAATATTACACTGGTTATGCAATATTTAATAAATCTATGAATTTGTTTATACATAAATTGAAAAGATATTTCATAATGCTTATAAATATGAATGCCAAGAAAACAATTTTAAAGGTGAAATATACTCAACACATTGAATTTTTGCTTTTCAAAATAACCAGTATTACAGAGATATAAATTATATAAATATCAAACTTTTTAAATCTGTTTTATTGTATATAACCATGAATATGTACTTGCTTATTTGCTTTTGTAGATTGTACAATAATGTAGCCGTCACTTTTGTCATACACTTTTATATATCATGCTTTTAGTACAATTGCCTTCATACAATATTAAAATAATAAACTAAGAATACATATAATCATGTGCATAATATAACTCTATTGTAATAAACTGAATTAAGTACTTAACTATTGGTGAATAATATTATGATACAACATATACTATAAGATATAGCTTTTAAATGCTCCAAAACCCCTTATTATGATAATAACTATCTGGATAGTAAGCTGTTGTACCAGACATTTTTTCCCCTTTAAAATGTTTGTAACATTTTAAAAAACACAGATATAAGAATGATCTTTATTCTAATATAACAATAATGATTAAATTGTTTCCTTTGTTTTGTTAAACAAGCTGCCCAACCTGTCTAGTGGCTAGCGTAACTGACTACGAATGGAGAGGACCTGGGTTCGAATCCCAGCTCAGGCATGGATGTACTTTCTTTTTCTCTCTGTGTTTTTTGTCCTTTTCTCAGAGGATGGATGAATGTGGCCTATCATATAAACAGGTTTGTGGTGGTGCGGCATGGGCAATGCTACTTATCCATGACTTGGTTCACTGGGGCCCATCGGGTAACAATAAAATGAGTAGCAGTTTCCAGCCTTGTTGCGGCAAATGGGCTAATGTACTTACTTGCTCAAGGGTGCCCCACCATTAGAAATTAAAAAAAAAAACTGTTTTGTTAAACAATAATTTCTGAGTATGCGTCACCCTCAGATTTTAAATAACTTTATAAATATCCCACAATTATTAATATACATATTTTAACACTATTAATAAGATAGTTTTATGAATAGAATTTTGAGTCAAGTTTAGTAAATGCATATCCTGTATTTTCATCTTCAATTCATGGTTTGATTGTTTGATAAGCTTCCACTATGGTTGTGAATATTTACACTTTTGATTTCAGTTTGTCATTATGTGGTTACTTTTTGCTCACTAGGGCTAATTCAATTGAGACCTACAATTTAAAATTGAATGTTCACTGAAGATTTCTATTCACTTTAAACTGTATATCCTTATAAAATTAATCAGTTTTCTTCCTTTTAGTTTAAAAGCTTGCTAGTTTAATTTCCACTTTTTGTAGCTGAATGCTTATGTTTTGTTTATTTTAATCTAGAGATATTAGTCAAATTATCCTTTAGGAGGAAATAAAAGGCTTTAGGTCAACAGATGAAACCTAGTCAAATTATGCAAAAGTGTTTGTATGCATCAAAACAGAGTTTTGAAAAATATTTGAGGAATTTTGAAAATTGATTGAGATTTGAACACTTATTTTATATGAAGTTTTTTCAGTCAGACTCTTTTCCGTGTGTATCATTCACTATTTTAATGGAAAAATTTTACACTAGTTACTAATAATTACAAATAATCAAATAAAATTGTTTATTAGAAAACTGCTTTATATTTTGTTTAATGCAATTAATTTTAAAAAAAAACTTAACAATAATATAATTTATCCTATATATTATATTACAATAATATAATATGTAGGTATGCAATTATTTTAAAATAACTTTTTATTTTAATTTATAATTATCAGTTAAACAATGTCAATGTAATGTCGCTGAATGAAAGAATAATATTTCTATATGAATTTGCTTACTATATGAATCACTTTTTAATGATAATTCTTTAAACTGTACTAAAATAACTTGTAATGATGTTTTTATTTTTTATCTTATTTATTTGATTTATTAACTGCATTTAAATTATTTATTTGACTCTGTTGGGGTTAATATTTTTATAAAATAATTATTATCCGTATTATTAACTTTTCCATTGATAAAACTTTCAATGAAGGTTATTTAATATTAAATTAGAATTTTGCCACTAATTCTCATAATTATTACATGAGAAATTTTACCTTCTATTATATACTATTAATATTTTTAATGTAAATAGTTGGACCATAAAATTTATAGATGATATTTATGTAATTTAGTCTGTATTTAGCTTTCTATGCTGAAATGTGAAATCAAAATGCAATTTTAGTTTTCTTACCTATTCTGTACAAGAAAAGTACAAACATTATGATAAAAAAAGCTCTCAATTTTAGTTAAATAATATGTATGTATATTTAAACTATTATTATTTTTTATATATTAAATAAATGTTGAAAGTAGAAAAAATCAGTACATTTTTTCACTGAAGGAATTTGTTCCTGTTTTTAGATCTGGTCTTGATAATATTTTGTTTTATGAATGTTATTCTTTTACATAGCATTATATAATTTTTTATTCTAACTGTGTATGTGTAAACTCTTATATATTGTACAAGTTATTTGTATTAAATATTTTTTTTGAAGTTACATTATAGGGGATAAATTATATTAGCAGAACAGGAAAACTAGTTTTTTTGCATGTTTTTTTAAATATTTTTATGTAAAACAAATCTTTATTTATATAAGAAAGCTTTTAAATCCTGAGGATTGTTTTAACAGGATCTCTTTTATAAACAGATAAGAAATAAAAGCCTTCAGTGTCTTTAGAAATGAAAAAGTTGAAGAATCTCCAAAATTTTTTGCGTTTTTATGTTCCCATTATGAAAGCAAATATTTTTTTTAGATTTTATTAAATTTTATAAGTTCCTTATGTTTTTCTATTTTGACAATTGTTTCTATTTTATTCCTAATTCATTTATAATTTTTCATTTAACATTGATTATTCAGGTGTGTTTTCAGAGAATATATTCTGAATAAATAAACCAAAAATGTTATGTATAACTTAAAAAAAGAAAAGATTTATAAAATGTTTATTCATATATTTTATATATAAAAAAATATTGAAATTAAAAAATGTAATTATCTTCTAATGAAATAAATGTTGAATTTAGTTTAAAAAGAAAAAAAACTGAGTTAAGGACAGTTTTTTTGTAACGAAAAATTGCTTTAATCAATTATCTATAATCCATTAATTTGAATTTCCTATAATTTATTGATATAAATATATAAATATGCATATAAACTTTGTAAATATGGATAATTTGAAAATGGATATCTATAATATGAAAAATGAACTGTTAAAAGTTTTAATTGACAAATGTTAAAAATGAATTTAATTCAACTAGTGAACGAGAAAGTTTGAATGAGCTTTCAATTTTGTTTCTGAAAGAAATTGTCCATGTAAATCTTTTGTTGTATGTTTGATTTGTTGTATTTTTTTATTATTATTAAATGTTGCAATTTTCTTAAAGAGGAAATTTTTATACATTTTACTGGTTAATCTATGATTCTAAACTTACTAATACATTTTTAATCTATAGTCAAAATATCTAAATTAATAATGGTGACATATATGAATGTTTTTTTAGCTATATAGCTGCTTCAAACATTAAATGCTTTGTTTTTTTTATTCATTTTGCATATTTTATTTAAAATTTTTGCCAAAAATGAAATAGATTAATTCTGACTATATAAGAACTGTCATTCCTATGTTACATTGGATACTATTTTTGTGAATCACTTTTCTGGCATAGTGGGCATGATAGGATTTTTTTTTTGGCATACTTTTTTCCTTAAAATAAGTACCTAAATACAACTAGTAATTAAAGAAAAGAATATCTATTGGATACATAAAAACAATTCTAATTGATACATGCTTGTTCATTATTTGATATATTCACTGTAACACAGTGGTTAAAATACACATGTCGGAACAAATTGCCAGATATTCAGTTTTACCTTTATTGAAAAGGAATATAAAAAGCCAGAAGCATATTTTAAAATGCTTGAAAAATTTCTTAACATCATTTCTAGAACTTACTTAAATATTAATCATTAAAAGTCTTTAAAAACAAAGTATTTTACTGCTCTAAAAAAGCTTTTCAGTGTTTACCATTTTGTATTAATCAATTCAGATAACTATTTAATCATTTATATAACATTTGTCCTTGACAAAAATAAGAGAAAATTGTGTATAAAATTAATCTGTCTGTTTTTTAATCTTTGCCAAATTATTTTCTTACTATCAATTGTTTTCTAAAGTCTTTGATTTTATTCATGTGCAAAGGTTATTAAAACTTCAAACATTGCTTAACTAATATGAAATGTATTGATATTAATCTGTGTATATACATACATATATTATGTTATAAATCCCAGTCTAATTATTCTCATGTGGAAAAAATTACATTTGATCAATAAACAAACAAAATATATTCCGTGATTAGCTATAAAAATATTTAGTTTCTATGTATGAAAATGGGATACTATTAATTATTTTTCTCTATTCCAGAATTGAGGAAGCAAGCAAGGCAACTTGAAAATGAAATTGATCTGAAATTAGTATCATTTAGTAAATTAGGGACCAGTTATGGAACTCAGGACTATAGGAATGAAAAGTAAATATTGATTTACATTGTAAGCTTTAATTTTCAGTTAATGTTTTATGAAAATCTTAACAAATATTGAATTGTTGATAAATATTGAAAACACAAATATTGAATTGTTTGATAAAAATAGTTAAGTTATGTTATATTGATTTTATGATAATTATTGACTAATTATTTTACGTGAATGTTATAAAACTTTTCTTGAATTTAAACTTAATAGCTTCATTATTTTATAATAATTATTTTAATTCTATTACATTCAATAAGAAATTAATTATGAAATTTTTTTTAAATTTTATTTTAAGTCCATTTGAATTTTGTTTCATTTTAGTAGTGACACTGTACCATTGTTAAGCACTACTAATAGTGATCATATGTTTGAAACTATGGCTCTAGAAATCGAACAACTGCTATCGAAAGTAAGTATTTTGATTTAAGTTTAATTGAATTTTTTTTAACTATTATTACCAAGAAATGTATTCATACCATTTTACTTATGAAGTATTAATTTTAGAATTATGAATGTTATTAATAGCTCTGAAAAGTTTGACAAAGATAATTCTGTTTTGTTTATTTAGTTATTTAGATTAAAGCTGACAAAACTAATAGTTAAGATTGTAATGGAAGGAAAATGATATCAAACTCATTTATAACAGAAAAATAATTGAAAACTTGTTAAAAAAAATTATTTACAATTTACCTTTTTATGTAATTATAATTTTAAAAAAATTGCATTATTATAAAAACTGTGCACTAACTTTAAGTTTATTTAATGATGATATTATGTTTAAAAAAGTTTAAAAAGTTATATTTTTTTAAAAAATAATGTATCTCTTGTTTATTTTCTACTAAGTGAAATATAATTTCTCTGACTGTAACAAATTGCTTAGAGTTATGATAATGACTATGATTTTGTTGTTTTCATAAAGCTGGTAATTTAATCAAAGATGAAGCTCAATGTGATTTTATAAGTTTTTAGATGAAAGTACTAAAAAGGGGAAAAAAATTAATAAATTGAGATGTAAATTATCTGTAAGACTTGTGTTTAGCTAAAAGATAAAAAGTTATTAATTTTTAAATTTTATTTTGATCAATAAATATAATATATATTTAAAGAATTTTTATTTCTTTTTAAAAATCAATTTTTGTTAAAAACTCAAAAATTCTCTTAAACAAAATTATGCTTTTGTATTATTAATTATTCTTCGAAATATATTTGCGCATTTTTAAAAAAGAGTTTGATTTTTAAGTCTCAATATAAGTTGAAGGAAACAGAATTTTTGACCTCATATTATTTTATCAAAAGCCAAATATATTAAAGTATTTCCATTCTGAAAAGGTTCTTCTCCACAGGTATGAGTCAAAAATTATAAATTGGCTCTTTCTGATGAGTTGTAGTTTTGAAAATTCAAAATTGCTGACAATTATAAATTTTTTCAAACTATTGTATTGATAAAGAAATTCAATAATCAACTTTATAGAAATATTATTTTAAAGCTTTGATACATAAATAATATAAAAGTAATGCAAGAGGTAAAGGTCTGACTTTAATTTTAAGTGTCTTAAATGAAAAAAGTATACTTAAATGAATATGTAAATTAGATATGTGTATGTTCGTGGAGTAACATTTCAAGTATTCAGTGTTGTTTCATTAGAAATTTCAGAATTGCAAAGAACTATTTCAGAAACTTTTCAAAATATTGTATCTATAACAAAATAATCAATAAAGATGTTAACTTAATATAAACACTGTTCCGTTTATAATTTAATATCTTGATTTGTGAATAGAAATGTATAATTTAGGTTATATTATGAAAATATTAAGAGATGGAAATATATTGTTATTTCAACAAGTATCACTCTAAATTAAAAAATAATAATAATAAATAAAAAGCAAAATATTAACGAAAGTGAGTCTTAAAAGAGGTAAAAATTTGATTTAAGTAATGCAAAGACATTTTCTGTAATAATTCATTATTACTGTTGTTGCATCGCCTTACTTGTAATAAAAAGATTAAACAAATTTAAAAAATTGTTTAATTAATTTGTATATTGTTAAAAATAATGCTCTTATCTTATGGAAAATATTTCAAAAATCTGTTTTCTCGCAACTTTTAAAATATAAAGCTCCTCTAAATTAAAGTAAGCATAACCATATATCCAAGTTTACTATTATGTTTGTGGAAAAAATGTGAGAAGAAAATAAAGTCTATTCCATTTCTTCATGTTCCTTGCAAACTAAATGATTAGCTTTGTGGCATTCTGTTCAATAGTTTATGGGTGAGATACTCATCTTGGTTGTGAATGTTAGTTTGTTCATTCTAAACTGTAGGTCCTTATTTAATTCTTGTGCAAAAATCAACAAAAAATGTTCCTACCGAATTGGCAAACTTAGTATTGATGCATTATTGTGTTTTTTTAACTCTTAAGGAAATCTCTTTTTAAAACACCAGCCTAGTATCTTGATTGTATTGCAATGAGTTGTAAAGAAAAAAATGGAAATAAAATATATCATTTTATTGTTAAAAAAAAAAAAAAAAAAAACAACAATTGTCTCAGAACACAAAACTCAATATGGTAGTTAACAGAAACTTAACAGAAAAGAATCAAATGAAACATATCAAGTTAAATAATGATAACATTAATTTTTCTGTTAATTAGTTCAAAATGTGTAAGCATTTTTTGTATACATGTGTCTAATTGATAAATTTCTTTTCTTTGTTATGCATTATACTTAACAAAAATTTTCTTTCTGATAGCTCACAGATGTTAATGATAAAATGATAGGTTTCTGCCAAACTCAAGCTGTTCCAGGTACTACTGTGACTCATACACTGCAGCGCCATAGAGATATATTGCAGGATTGCACGCATGAATTCCAAAAGACTAAAGCAAATATTCAAGCTAGGAAAGAAAGAGAACAACTGCTGAGCTCTGTTCGAAAAGATATTGAGTAAGTTTTGTTGCAGTTTAATTCAATATTTTATTTGACTGATTATTTGAACAAATATCATTGATTATTACCAATGATATTAAGGTAGTGTTGTCTATGTTTTCTTTTTAAAGAAAATGGCACCAAGTAAAAAATATATTTATATATAATGACAATTATGTATTTTTTTTTAGAATATTACATATATATGACATATTACGCATAACATAATTTTTTTGATTAAAATTTATATATTTAGTTAATATTCTGGTTGTAAGTATTTACAAACATACTTTGAATTTTTATTATACTAAAATAATAAAAAATAAGGCAAATGCTAATTTTCAAGTTTTAGATATACATAAACATACTCACTTAGTTCAAATAAACAAGAACATTGTAATGTGTTCTGATATTATTATTTTTTTTTTTTTTATTAGAAAATTCTGATTTTAAGCAAAGCAGATTTTTTTAATGAACATTAATATATTAAGATTTTTATACTAATTGTTTGATATATTAATTGTACTTTAGAATTTAAACTTCTAGATAAATATGCCCACAAATTTATTTTTTATTTATCTGAGATGTCTTTAACAGCTACAGTAAGATTTAAAATAAGGAAAAGTAATTTTTGCAGTATAATGTACAGTAAATTGGATTTCATATATAGTTATCATGCTGATAACAGTATTTACAAGCATACTTTAAACTTTTTTTTATTTTGTGGAAGTAATAAGGAATATGGCTAATACAAATTTTAAAGTTTTAGACATACATTTACATACTTTCTTAGTTCAAATAAATAAGAATATTATAATATATTCTGATGTTATTTATTTTTTATATGTCTATTAGAAAATTCTGATTTTTTTAAATCAGCCAGTTTTTTTAGTGAGCATGTTAATATTTTATTGAGACTATTATGTTAATGTCTTGATAATTTCCTGTTGTTATGCATCATTTAAATTTCTACATAAATATGTTCTCTCTTTTTTTTAAGATTACATTTTTTCTGAGATTTATTTTTAACTTCCAAAGATTTAAAATAAGCAAAAGTAGCTTTTACAGTATAATGTATAATAAATTTGGATTTTATACATTGTTATCATGCCAATGAAATTGTTGACAGTATATAAATATGTTGATAATAATATGTTAGAACTATCATGAATAAATGTTCACAAATAAATACATATTAAATTTTCTCAAGGAAGTTCTAAGTTAATCAATGTTTAAGAATTTTCTTTTTCACATCATTAGAATTTTACATCATGTAGCTGAAAACATTCCTCTGCTTTCAACATTAAGCAAAGTGAAAAACTGTGTGAATATGCATTAATTTGCACAAAAATTCCATTTGTTTCCACAATTTTAAATGAAAATTATGTATTTTTAGATAAATTAGGTATAAAATATTTCTTTTGGAAATTTCATAAATTTTAGTTCAAATTTACATTCTAAAAAAATTTAATAATAATGACCATGAATATTAAATTTTGTCTACTATATAAACTCAAAGTAGATTTATTATTTTGAGAGTCATGCCAAAATATTTATGTGGCCTTAAGAATTGATGCAGTGGTTAAATATTTGTTGCTATTATACTATTGTATAAGTGCAACAAACTGTTTGGATACTCATTATAAGTATCAATGATGAGGTTTTTAAGGTGCTTTAAAAACCTCATCATTGATTTAAAATAAATATTTTTAAAGATGCTGTTAAAAATATTTATTTTTAAATGTATCAGGAGTTTCTAAATCAGTTTATCACATTTGATTTTCTGAATTATTATCTAACATTTTATGAAAAATGATAGTTATTATAAATAAAGTAGGTCTAATAAGTAAATAAAGTAAGTGAAAAATAAAGTTGGTCTGTCATCAAAGAAAAATAAAGTATGTCTGTCATATATGTTCTCAGAAGTTGTGACTAATATATTTGATTCTTATGACTGCTAAAGCTCCATTTCTCTTAGTGATTATCACTTGGTCCATGCTTTTGTTAAAGAGAAATTTCTATGGTATTCAGAATATCAAAACAGGAAACCAATTTTATTTCAAGCATTTTATATGACTAAATTAAATTCAACTTGTTATACCAATATAGCCTTCTGGAATTTTATTATAAATAATATAATCTTTTAGTTACTTATTAGTAAATAAAAAAACTGCTCAGAATTTTCTTCTTTTTTCTATGATTTCTTTATCTTTTTTAATTAAAAAAAATTAGTATGAGTTTCGATTGTTGTAATATGGATGTGATAAAATAATCTCATAATTTTTTGTCTTGTCAAATTCTATTTTGTAAATAAAGTTGGTCTATGTATGTTTGGAGACAATTTGATATTACTGATATACTCCTAATGTTTAATCTTGCCTTTTATTGAGTTCTTTGATTGCAAAAAGATTTCTTTTCATTTATAAGAAATTCTTTTTTTATGCTTAATTATTCTTCATATGTGATTACATTTAGAATTTAACAAACATGCATATTTTATAAATATTTAATTGGGATTAATTCAATATCCTTTAATAAACAATTAATTATTTTATAATGTTTAAACTCAAGGCTTATTTAAATATATATTTTTATTGTTTTCAGTGCTTATAAAAGCTCATCTGGTTTGAATAGAAGAACAGATTTGTATTTGAAAGAGCATGAACATATCAGAAAGTAAATAGATTTTAAAATAAAGTTTTTTAAATAGTTTATAAGGCAAATAGAATCATAAAGATAATAAATTAGTTTGTAATAATTTGATATAAAGAATAATTTATAACATAAGTTGTTTATGTATTATAACATATAATTTATAATCTGTTTATGTAATTAATTTTCACTTTCATAGTTCATTCTAAATTTTCATTAAGTTTACAGTTACATCTTTATAAGGTTTTCTATTGTAAAATAATATAGAAATTGTAGTACTGTAAGTATATATAGGAAGGGTTTTTTTGAGCAATTAGAAGATTTTATATACAAATAAAGCATAATATTCATAAATAAATATGTTTGTTGCATGATAATATCATTTGTTCATTCTGTATAAATTTATATTAGAATGTAAAAAATCATAAAAAATATTTTTCAACATTAATAATTTGAAATAATTTAATTTTAGGGTTTATATTGTTTCATCTCATGATGTCATATTTAAATTACAATAAAAAAATTGTGGGTGAAAAAAAGAAGATATAAATTATCAATTTTATTAAAATGCTCATTTATACTCATTTGACGTAAATATATGTGCATTAATTTCGATTTCTTTAAATTTTATCGAATGTATTGATTCTTAAAAGATATGATAAAAAATGCATTAGTGCTTGCAAATAGATTTATCACATAATAGGATGATTGAATTCTGTTTATGCATTATATCTTGATTAATGCGTCTTTTATTGTATTTAATGCATATTTTACTATTATGAATAAATGAAAAAATTTGGTTCAGATTATTTGATTTTAGGATTTATTAATCTCATGATTTCATATTTAAATGATAATAAATTAAAGAAAATATAAAATAAATTTAATACAATATTTCAATTATTGTATTAAATTTATATCTATTATAATTATACAGAGCAATATTTTTATGTAAAAATATTAAACTTTTAAAAATAATTAGTTTTAAAATTATAATTTTTTAAGTTTTATTTTTAAAGTATGTTTGAATATAATTTTGATCAAAATGCAATTTTCTTTAAACTAAAGAAATGTGTTTACAATTTTCCAGTTCTTTCAAGAAAATTGAAATAATTATTAGCTGCTTAACTAATTTCTTGAATGAAATTAATTATAATATATAATTATATATTTTTATTCTTCAGATAATAATATCTCTTTTTTTTTACTTTCTTAGCTCAGAAAAACTGGTAGATGATCAAATAAGGTATGTATTGTGTTAAGTTCATCACCCGTATGTAGAGTATATTTTTCTTATAACAATATCATAAGACTGAGCTTTGAGCAATGCATTTGATTTTAAAATTTAAAAACATAAAAATATTAAATAAGTTTTAAAAAGTAATATGGAAAATTATAAAACTGTCAAATTATTTTGGGGGATACAAATTTTAACTATATTAATAATATGTTTTATGTGTGAAATTCTTAAAATATTATTTGTCAGAAGAAAAAACTTACATAATATTCTGTTCAAATTTTAATGTGTGTTACAAATACATTTTATGGGATGTTCAATATAAGTGTTCAAAAGTTAAATTTGGCTTTTAAAAGGGAGATTAAGACATTGAAATAAGTAAAAATACTTACGTTGATGTCTTGGATTTTAGCTGGAATACTTGAAAGAGTCAAGTACTATTATACTCAAAGGGTATATAAATGAAACTTTTGTTATTACATTTGAATGTGAATATTAAGAGTTTGTAATAGTTTTGAACTTTTTTTTTCTGAAACTTGAAAATAAAATTGGTTTAATGTTTGTTGCTTTAGTATATTCTGTTGTGTTACAAAAGAATAATTGTTAAAATCATAGAATTAACAATTCAAGACTTTGCAGTGATTTTAGAAAATCCTGGAAGCTATTTATAAAAAAATAATGAAATTAGATTAAATAATTTTCAAACTCAATTTTGCTGTCTGTTTAAAAAAAATTCATGCATTGATACTCAGCATGTATTATCTTTTCGATACCAAATCGAATATTTTTATTTAAGAAATTAGAGATTATAAATTTTAATATTTACACAAAACATTATATTTCCTATGTTAATGAAACCAACTGTGACACAATTTTCTATGTACTGGGATGATGAGTTATATTTCAATAAAATCTAAAGTTTAAAATTTTTAAATTGCATTGAGCTTATCAAAATTTTACTTTTAATTACTCCTTCTTAAAACAGTATGAATGAACCAGTTTTGTTTTTTTTATATCTTTTTGCTATTTGCATTACATACTATAATTTTGAACTACATTTAGAATATAATATATTTATTTTTGTATATTTATTAAATGCAAAATAACTATGTCAATCCCATTTAAAAATTATTGAAAATTTTTAAATAAAGCTATTGCTGCGAAATTAATAAATAAAATTTTCATCACAACAAATATAATAAAACAAATTTGTTACAAATTAAGATAATACACCTAAGTCTGTTTTTACACGGTAGATTGGTTCCAGAAGAAGCCGTGTAAAAAAAAAAAAACGTGTAAAAAAAGACATTGATCTTATACAAAAATGGGTGATTTGTTCCTAATCTCTAAAACCTATTAAAATTAGTGAAAAACAAGAATTTTTAAGAACAAGAATTCATGTTTATTTTATTAAATCAAATATATAATGCTTATTTTCACAAGCATAGTAATTAATGATAAAAAAGATATGCACTCTAATCTTAAAAGTAATATAAATTAAATGTATGGCAAGTTCAGGAACTAAAAAACTATGTTGTGAACGAAAAGAATAGGTTATTCAATTTTTAAGGTAAAAAATAAAATAAAATAGAATAAGTGATAATCATAAATACAACAACATAAATTTAATTGCTGTCGTCATCAGTTATTCGTAAATAACTGAATAAATACAAAATATTTTTTGGCTTACCTTTTATCTTAATGCGTTAAAATTAAATTTAATGGAAAATCAAATTTGCCTGCAAAAAATTTCTTTACCAAACACGTCTTATTGCATTGACAGTTCACAAAATATTAACACGTTTCAATTGCTCTGACCAGTAAATTTTATTGTATGCACATAAAGGGAATTCCCCTACTTGTTTGTACGCGCTAAAGGGGAATTCACTTAAATCTTTAAGCTAGTGTTCGCAAACTATCGATACTATCGATGGTTTCAGACTTTTTTCTTTCATAAATACTTTTTTGTGATATGAACATACTTCGCAAAAATTAAATTTGACAAAAAAAATTTAAGTACATAAAATTTCAAATCGTGCTAAATGGAATAAAATCGTGTAAAAAAATTAAAAATATTCAATTTTCAAACCGTGTTATATCAAAACCGTGTAAAAACAGACTTAGGTGTATATAATTTTTTATTTATTAAATATAATAATTGTGTAATTTCTTTGCAAAAATTACATTTGAAACTGTTTTACTGTTATATTTTTAGTTGCTTTTTAAAATTCTTTTGAGAATTTTTTGTCAGTTTGATATAAATAGTATGAAATAACCATGAAATTAATTTCCTAAAAATGCAACGTATAATGATGATTATATCCAGTGATGTATCTGATATTAATTTTTGTTGCATGTCTACATTATGATTTAATTGGATTTTAATCATATTTGCATGATTCTGTTTTGCAGTATTGCTGTTAAGACAAAAGAAGAGCTTATAAACCAGAGGCTAGCAATGAAAGCCATTCAGACCAAAATGACAACTTTAGTCAGTATCCTTTTAGTTTAACGTATGGTTTACTTTTTAATTGAATATATTTATATATTATAAACTATTCCAAATATATTTGGAATAATTTGATTTATTTAATATGTAAAACAAGATTTTTAACTTAAATTATATTGTTTGTGTATATAATATCCTGTAATTCAGCTTATTTTTAAATGTTTATCATTGATTTTCTTTAGAATTTGATATCATTTAATAATATTAAAGACTTATGCTAGAAAGTAACTTGATTTATTGTCTCGTGAATGAAAACTTTTCAAAAGAAGGAATGAACATTTTTTTCAAACATTGTTACCGGATTTGGTGAAAGTTTTTTTCTAGGTAATGTTGTAAAGCCATACACTGAGTTACATAATAATAAATGTGATGTTCTCACGATGCTCTAAATTAATTGAATAACACTCAACATATTCCTTCTATATGACACATTTATAATTCATTAATATACAAATATTAATTTATACTTTTCTTTCCACATTTTTGTAAAGATATATATTTTGCATTGACTGAAAGCAATATTTCAACTACCCCTGGTAATCGAAAACAAATCTAGCCTACTCTTCTTCTCTCTCTTACACTAATGCTCCATCCTGTCTTCATTCCTTAGCAGATAACGAAACCAAAAGTTCCAGTTCCAGTTAATTATCTGATTTTCAAAGGCTGGTTGAAAATTTTCTCCTTCATTAATACTTTAACAAGGCAGGAATTAATCACAAAGCCATAGAATATCACAATATAAGACTAATATTTTCTTTAAGTTGAAATTTGTGTAGAATGTGCAGTAAAAAAAAAAAAAAAGAAAGAAAGAAAGAAAGAAATCAATCATGATCAGGTATGGAGCTGTATTTAGTTGCATCAAAATTCAAATCATTTTAAAAGATTATGCAGAATTTATCTGCATGTTAGTAGATTAGTATTTAGTAATGTACAATATCAAAGTATTATGGACAAAAATAAAACAAAACTTCAGCTACATGTGACCAGAATTATTGCATTATGTGTGAGCTATCTGATAAATTGTGCTACTGAAAGCCATAAGTTAATAATTGGTAATAAAAAGCAAGTTAAAATAATCTATCTGAAATTATCTTGCATAAACTGTAAACTTAGGTCTGACGCAGTTGTCCAAACTATTGCATCAGACACATGCAATAGTGTGTTGTGTACAATAGCAATAGTACAGAAACAACAGCATATGTTTCTGAACAATAGCAATAGTCCAGAAACATGTGCTGTTGTGTGTTGATACTTTGTTCTCACAAAACAGGAACAGATTTTTTTTTCTATCTTGTGTTTTCGGTGATATTTGATCTATGTGATGTTCTCACAATCCTGTTGTCTCCAAGTTAATTGAATAACACTAAACACTTTCTAGACAATACATTGATTACACTTTAATATTCAGTGAATTGGTACACTATAACTCAGTTGCATCATACGTGTTTTCCTGACCCTGTTATTTTAAAGTTTACTTATTATTACTGCCATTTTAAAGCATTTTGATATTGATTACTGTAGCATTGGTTTGTAAGCAATGCATAATGCATAGCAGTTGGTAACATATTCGTTTTCTTAATTTCTGTTCCTTTTCTTATGAAAAAAAGTAAAAAATAAAGAGGAATAGATGATTTTATCCAAGGTTACTATTTATATATACAAGTGGATACATCTGTTTAAAATAAATTGGTCTTTCTACTTAACACCCTGAAGATCGTTTTCCCATGATCAACAGTCTAATCCAGAGGATCAACCTGAGGAAGAGGAGGGATTCCATTATACTGGCGCTGGTCATCAGTACTTGCCTGGTTCTCTTCATACTGTACTCTTTCCACTGAATCCTCTCACTCAGAGAACACTGCTGTTTTATGAATCGTTCTTTTCCTGTATAAAGTGAATTAAAAATAAAGTGATTTCTATTTTGCCTTCTATTTATTTTGATTAAGCTGCAATAAGTGCTTGAAAAATAAATCTTAACACTTTTCTTTAAGATTACATATAATTTTCTGAGTACTTTATGAGTACTATATTTAGTATGAATACATCTCGGTTTTATGTATGCAAATCCTAACATGATGAAATCCAAGTATTTGAAATCTTGAATACAATTTGCTAGAATCTAAACTATCATAATCATATAACTGATTAGTTGAAATTAAGGAGGATATAATGTATTATATATGACTTAATAACATTGTTTTTTATGTGGATAGGGATATTTTAATTGAAAGTTCATAAGAAATTGGTATAACTTGTCAATGTTTTGTATTACTGTTAATTGATGAATTTTTCAAAACTGTCCTTTCATTCATTTGTTATGTGAAACGTATAGAATTTGTTTATTAACGAGAAAGCAAGTTTTAAAGACGATGAAAACAATGCTTATTTTTAGAAAGACATGGATGTATTAACACAATAATTGAAGGAGATAGAAATGCTGTAGCAATGTATTCATTATTTTAATATTGTATCAAAATATTTAACAAATGTTGCAATCACATAAGCAAGATAAAGTTAACAAAATTTAGAGGTAAGGAACTGTTTGTGTGAAACTTATTATATATACAAAACTTAAACAAGCACTTAAGTTTAATATTACCACAGTAAATAAAACCTGGCATTAAATACCTCAAACCACAAAATAATCTCGGTTGTTATTTTTTATTTCTCTATAAATACTTCACGTTATAGTTCTGACACAAATAAGCCTAATTGATAGTTGAGTAATAAACATTGTGGTCCTTGCCTCAATTGTTTGACTTCTACTTCATACAGAGGTGTTATTCTAATTTGGAATGAGAATTTTAAAGTATACTTTTTGATAAAAGAAACCCTCATGTGCAAAACATGACCATAAAAGTAAAAATAAAATTATCTGGAAAAATTTTGCATGTTAGAATTTATTATTAGTAGAAGAGTAATATCTGATTCACATAATGATTATTTTTTACCGCGATCTTTAAATTATATCTCAATTTGATATATTATATAGAAAAACAAAAATGGCAATGAATTTATGGGAAAGTTATTAAATGCAAGGCAGATTTTTTATGCTGTAAAATGTTCACTGGTAACTTCGATTTTTTTTATATTGTACATTTAGTTCAAGCTTCTTTATAACTTTTTTTCATTTTTCTCAGCAATCATTTTAAGCTTATAGTCATAAACTGGTTTTTGTTGATATTTTTTCCATGATTTATATTATATCATTCATCGAAATATATTTGTATGAATGAAATGAAATTTTTTAAGCTCTATATGTGATAAAATTTAAAAAATTCGTTAGAAGAATAAATAGGTTGAAATTAATTTCTATTTAGTTTCATGATCTCTTTCCCTAGAAAAAATTAAATTTAAACATTGTAGACTTCTTAGTTGCCCTTTATCTTCATAACTGATATTTCATTGATTCACTGTAATTGAATGTTCTGATCTTTTGCAATGTTAAAATCTATTCAATTTCTTAAGAATTGCTGTAAGCATTAACGATTCCTTGTGACTTAATAGGATTTCAGAAATAATTAATTATTGTTTTATAAATTTTTTTATATTAAAATATATGCAACACTTTCGAGACAATTCTTTGTTAAGTATTCACATTTATACGTATTTTAAAATCATTTTCTGCTTGTAAGAGCACTGAAAGCGGAATCAATTATAGTAAAAATTTTCTGTACGGTCAATCTTTGAAACTTTTTCAAAAAATTGTCCAAAATCTCGCCAACTTAATCTGGTCAAGCGAGGTTTGAAAATAAACAGAAAATTCCATTTTTTATTAGTTGATTCCCATTTTATCAGAATTCCCCATTTTTCATTGATCGGAATCCCTCATCTGTGATTTGGGTTGCTAGAAAATGTTATTTATTGCCAACTTTGGAAAATGTCGCCAAGAACGACCGTACAGTAAATCTGAGCCCCAGTTGCATATTTCTCTTTCTGTAAAAGATTCTGATTATAAAATCAGATCACATGCTCAGAAATATGCTTATGTATGATGATATATAAATATTTTTATAATTATGGAAGCACACAATTTATCTAAATAATTTGAAATGAGCATATTATGCTTGTTATTAAAAAATTCCAATATATCATTTACTCCATCCACAAGTTCATAAACATAGTAAAATTTAGATTTCATTTGCTAGAAAATGAATTCATAAATATTTTATAATATCAATGCCTAAGTATAATTAGAAAAGAATCAATGTCTGGCAGTATCGAGTACAGGATATTAGAAAATTTCTGTGTCAATTTGATCACATTTTCTTCAATTATTATAAATTGTCAAGGAACATAGAAAAAGGTTGACATCATTTTGCCACTTGATAAGGAAAATATTTTTTACTATGACAATTTAATAAAACTGGGTTAAACTTCCTGCGTAATGGCCACTAAACAAAATACATAATTTTATTATTTTCGAACTCTTGACGCTTTATTTTATTTTTAGCGTAGTATAAATATATTGATAAACTATGAAATAATATTAATGCTGCAATTGTTATTTAACCCTTGCATTTTTATAAAAATTTAATACTTCCAAAATTTATGAGTTTTATTTTAAATTGAAAATGATTTCACGCAGGGTAAATGGAATTTAAGAAAAAAGAAATAGAATATTTCCGGATTGTATGAAGCAAGATTTTGTCTATTTCCTCTATATTGCCTGTGTAATATAGATAGTGTGGATAGGATGAGTATTTATATGGGCCATCTATAAATTCTTCCTTTCATTTGTCATAATAAAACGTTTAATACTTATATTAATGATTATCGGATTGTTTTTTTTTTATCACTTAGAGAGTGGTTTAAATTTTTAAGGGAAATATATTTTGTACCAAAGAGTATATGTTTAGTAAGAGAATGTTAAGTAGTGTATATATTGTACTTTACATATTGTAGAAGTATGCAATTTATATATAAAGTATTTGATCGGTGGGGATTGTACTAAATTAAGTTATTGGTAGACAATGGAATAGTTAAAATATTTTTTTATTGATAAAAATGCAGAAATAAGTGGTTAAAAGAAGATTTAATGCTCTTGATTTAGACCAATGTTTTGCTGCTGCTCAAAAAATGGCTTATTAGCAATTATTAATGTTTTAATATATTTCCTTTTCAATATTCTATCATGTGTATATTTTTGGTTTTGATATTTATGTTTCTGATTTCATTGGCATTTGTATTTGAACCAGTAATAGAGCAGTTGCATTTTAACTTACTGTTGAATACAGTTGTCCTGTGATTGGTTAAAATGCACTCAATCAACTTGCTTCAGGAGACATATTTTAAAAATATGTCATTGTTTTAACGGATCTAACTGAGTTGTTGCCATTAATCAGCAGCATATTTATCGGTCTGTGATTCTAAAAGCAATGATTTTTTAAATTTACATGAATATGTCGAGTAGTCTCAGACACCAGATGGCAGCACATCAATCAGCTATGACCAATAACAAATTTCTCGTGTTTGAAGCCCTGTTTGTTTTGTTAAGTGTATTCTTTCATCTTAGTAAATCGTTAAATTTTACAACAATCCTCGTATGTAGAATGACAGTTTTAATTTGCATTCCATCAAAATCCATTAGAGCATGTAATGTATTATTCAAAATATTATTCTTTCACAAATACTATTTGGACTATCAGCATTAACAAGTTAATACATCATAAATTGATAAAAAATATGTATTTTCTTGAAAATATTGCTGTGTTAGTTTGTCTAGAAAGACATTCAGCTTTTTAACAAATTTATACCACATTTAAACTAGATAAAGTTCAAATGGCATATTTATTTTATTAATAAATCTTTCAAAAGATATTTTTTATTAAAAATAATTATATGAATTTTTTACCATTAAATTTTATGAATTTTGCTTTTTCAATTTTTTTTTATATATTTAACGAATAAGTTTCAGTATCATTTGATAAAAAAAATAAACTTTACATAATCGATATTGTTTCTTAAATTCATTTGTTCTTAAAAAGTATTCAAGGTTATACTTTCTTTTCTAAAAATTTTCACGCACTAACAAATTAGAACAAGTGCAACAATGATAAAGAAAGGCTTAAAAAATTAATTTACTCTTATATTTTGTTGAATAAGTTATTTAATACAACACACAAAAATACATACAACAATTTTTTATTAAACATTTATAAAATATAATTTACTTATATACATAACAAGAACATGAAATATGCAAAGTAGGAAACAAATGCAAACAATGTAAAGAAAAGGAATGAAATAATCATAATTTAATAAAAATTAAAATCTCTTGAACTTGATTTAACTTAATTTTAACATGAATGTTTCTGGGTTTTTAGGGTTACATATAGATTTTTTGGACCCACTACAATTTTTTATCGTCTCTAATTAAGATTAATTCCCCCCCCCCTAATTTTTGAATGATCATTTAATCGTCTTTGCCTCCTTATGTTTGTTTATTTGATGTCCTTTTGTAAGCTTTCTTTGTGAGTGTTCGTTAAAGTAATGGAAGTTTGAAAACTTAATTTCTAAATTCGTGAGGAATTCGAAAATGAAAGTATCAACTTCCAGAAAGAATCGTCAAACAGTGCAAGAAAATTTACAACACGTGGTTTATGTGGATT
>JAPDSC010054294.1:0-12331 GCA_026290005.1 Latrodectus geometricus
AATAAATAATATCAAATATCCTTTAAGAGTTATATATATATATATATATATAAATCATAAATGATATTTGATATTATTTATTGTAGAAATTTTCAATTGTTTTAGTTTGTTGTCAAAGTACTTTGACTTTTAAAAAGATATACTTAGAATAATTAAAATATTAAATTAAATAAGCGACATTATTCACTTTTAAATAAAACTAAAACTATATAAAACTGATACGAGAAAAATTGTAAATGAAATTTAAGATTTGTTTTTTAAAAAATATTTTTTTTTTATAATAAAGTGTTTATATTACATTAGAACAATATATTTATACTATGATGCAATAGATAATATTCATTATTTAATACATCTTGAACTGAAGAACTCTGAATTTTCGGGAAAAATATAGATTGATATCAAAGAATGAATTATTAAAATAAACTGGATTTGGTTTTCAATTTAAAGTACAACGAGTATATCAATTCATTTTTAACAATAAAAACTTTGTTTTATTAAATATAAAATTAATTTTTTTTTTTATTCTTACACAATCTCTATATTTTATAAAAATATATTTTGATTATAAAATGGTATAAAAGAGTAATTAAGACTGAAAAAAAATTACAAGCAATTTACTTTATATTTACGACATATTTAAATCTTTGTTCTAATATTTCTAAAATTTAGATTGTAATGCTGATTTTTTTGGAATAATAGGTGATTTATTGCTTGGAATTTTGCGGTCTTTTATTTCTTGAAACACAAGACTCAATATAATCATTCTCGGTAATTCTTAGCAGTATTCTATGAATGTTAAAAAAGTATTACTTAAACAGTATTATTTCTAAAAACCTTCTTTTAGAATAAAAAAACCTTTGCTTTTCCCGAATTTAAGCGTATATTAAAATTAAGAAAACACTACTTTCCTTCATTTCTAAATATATATATATATATATATATATATATATATATATATATATCATACTTATACTTTTACAAAAACTTAACTCAGTGGTACGACATTCCCTATGAACCCAAAGTTTACAGAATCTTTATCAATTTTCTTAACCGTAGACCTTGGGTTGCAAAGCAGGTGTCCTGAATTGGTAATCAGCCAAACACGAAACCCCCAATCTTTATTCCCAAGCATGTTTGATTCTCACTTTTATCGATCATCTCTAGTAACACACCGAAAGTAACACAATTCTATGACACGTGGATGGAACCTTAGATCTATGCTATAGAAGAGTTAAACTCTACGGCTACGTCATCGGCCTTCATACTTTAATAATTATCTTTATTTTTATTGTTTTGTAGATTATAAATAATTATGAATAAATTTTCTTTCCAAGTATTCTCAAAAATTTCCTCAAATATAGACTTCTGAAATTTATTTATTCCTCAAATATAGACTTCTGAAATTTATTTATTCCTCAAATATAGACTTCTGAAATTTATTTATTCATTACTACAGTTCTACAGATTCAGGAAATTAAGAATTGTACACAACTAAGAGAGAGAGAGAATAGGAAATTTCTATTGAATGTAATAAAAATTGAAGGACAATATAAAATATTTCATTTTGTAATTTATTCAGAAGTATTCGGTTTTTATTGTCTTATTCAGTTTTGTATTATATAATATCAAATGTATATTATCATTTTTAAGTATATTTCTGCGATTCTTGATATCGGAATTTGTGGTCAGATTTCAATGAAATGCTCAATGGACAGATTTAAAATTCAAATGGCCAAATTTAAAATCTCAGTATGGGGAATCTAACATCAATTTCAGTGGACGGATTTAAAATTTCAGAAATCTAAAAGTTGCTTTTAATCACAGATAGTACCAAACACTCTATGCGACATCACCCCTTATATACTTTTATAAAGAAATTCAAATGAAAGAATGTGATTAATCACATATGCAAAATTGAAAGCAAATACATTTAAGAAAATATATTCTTTGTCACCTGTACAGTTTGGTGCCTTTATTAATAATATGAGTAATATATTGTTTGTTCACTTTAATGATACTTTCATAATATACATTAGGGGATATAATTTTTTCTCATGCTATATAATAATTTTATTATATTACTAAAATGCAAATTAATCAAAAAAGTCTCTTTCATGAAGACTAAAATATCTTCACCAAAATCAATAATCATAACGAAAGCTGCAATCTAATAATAATGTATTATTATTGTTATTGCATAAATTACTTATAATAATGTATTTTTTATTATTATGTTACTTTAATATCCATTATAATAGTTTTTGCTGTATATATATTCTATGAAGCTATTAAAATCACCCTCAAACATTTCTTGACTTATACAGAATTTCCTAGAGGAATTTTCCTTTCGTATTTACAATATGATTTAATAAATTACTTTCATAATAAAGTATATTAAAATAATTATTCTTTGTGCTTTGTTTAAATGTAAATTTATTATTGGGTTGTTCAGAACGTAATTTCGTTTTTTATGAAAATGAAAAACATGTAGCGAATAAATATTTATTGAATTGTATATTGTCAATTCTAGTTCATTACCTTTTGTCATCTTTCTGGTAGTAGCAAGATTTCACAATCGTAAAATGTTTGATTTTTACTAGCAGAAAACTGATACAGGTGGGGGAAAAAAAACTATTTTCCAAACAACCCAATATTTTGATAGAAATATAAATTTTATACACAAAAAAGATTATTTAAGCATATTGTACTTAAGGCAAGTTTTATGCAATATTGTTGTGCTTAAAATAAACATGTATTTATAAAATAGTTAATGCAATTAAAATGATTCATTAATTACCCAATCTTAATTATTTTATTAATCATTAATATTATTTTATAATAATTATTTTCAAATTTTAATAATCAATATATATCTTCTGAATGTTGTGTAAACTTTTGTAAAAAATAATATTCTTAAATTTATAGATAGTATTTTCATTTTTAAAATTTTTATATTTTGATACTGAATACATTGTTTAAATTAATGCAAAATTAAAGTATTTGATAGAAATAAAATTTTTTTTGTAAGCTTTTTTACACAGACGTATTGAAATGTTATAGTTTACTTAGATCTAAAAACACATTGCTTCAATGAAGTACAATCTTCTTGACCATATTTTAAAATTCATAATTCAATTGCAGATGAATTAAGAATATATCTTTGCAAGACAGGCTTTTGAAATCGATTAATGTTAAAAATTTATTAATGCAGATATTAATAAATAATATACTTTATGATTTAAAGTTTTCAAAATTATCATTGTTGTTGATGTTCTATCATGCATGAATATATAAACTTTCTCTAAGTCAATTTTCCACGCAAACCCGGAAAACATGCAACTTAACTCCAAAGTCAACTATCTGACACTGCATGTCATCAAGCCTTGTTTTCCTACTTTTTATGTCTGTTTTATCAATATTGATGTTGTCTGCCGACTCAGACGAATTTTTTGAATGCAAAACTCTGACTCGTTATATTACTTAACGGTTTTTACCGTTACTGTCTATCGTGGTATCAAAGTGCGTGATATAAGCTTGTAAAACTCAGTGGCTCCAATTTGCCTATCAAAGAGGGTAAATGACCTCTTTTTTCCATGCTTACTTCGGATATACTGTATTCGATGTTAGCATGAACAAAGAGGTCATTTTTACTAACCGTAAGGCATTTTTACCCTAATGGTTTCATAGATGATTTTATATAAATTTTCTAAAAAATGTATAGTTTTAGATTCTTATTAAAACATAATTAATGCGTAAAATAAGTATATTTTAGAGAGGTTTTATTTATACTTTTTTACTTTTAAATACTGGGCATGCGTTTTCTAATGAAGTACGGGCATACTAATTTTTTAGCAAGAAGGATTTTATGGCAAAATAAAGGAATGTGTTAAAAAATATGCAACATTCGCAAGCTTCTGGTATAAAAAAATGAACAAATATTTCTAAAATATTGTAAATAAATTTAATTATTGGTGATTGTATTTATTTTTTATAAATACAAGTTATTTAAAATAAAGCTAACTTAAATATCTAGTTAGCTTGGCTTGTTAAGGAATTGATCATATGAAAAAAGAGGAGGATTAATTCAGTTAGGCGATATGATTATTCTTCTCAGATGTCTCGCATGTATTTTTTTCGAGAAAAATATTATATACGGATAAATTATGTATCGGGATGAGATTATAAGAATTGTCAATGCATGGTGGAAGAACTAAACATCACATTTGGGAGGAAAATTTAAGTAGCATTTTTGTAGCAATTCTGCAAGAGATTATTAATGATAACTAAAATGAAATTCAAAGATAGAAGCTAACGTTTCAGAGTTAAAAATGAATAAAATATGTTAGAACAGTTATGAATGGAATATATACAATATGAAATTAAGCAAGAAAAATCCTTGTTAGTAGAGTAGCTTTGAAACCACTAACTGCCTGCACAAGAAGGGAATGGCAAATGTATGTTCCTCAGTTAGAAATATTACCTTCTTTACTTCAATTGTTGCTTAAAACATTCTTTCCATACTCAAAGTGGGACTATCTAACAGTATTTGCAATAAGCGTGATTGATATTTACTGACGTTGCTTTGTCAATGTTATCATTAATAGGCGATTTTTGATTTATTTAAGAATGTTGTAAAGTGTAAACTTGAAATATTTCGAGCAAATTCCACCGTACATAAATCAGCTGCGTTAGTTGGTCTATACATTTTTAAGATGCATTTCTTCTCTAAAAGCTTTTCAACAGGACAAGTCCTGTGAGGTCTGGAGTTACGGTGTTTAAAGACAATGGTTATTCTGGGGAATATCATTAGAAAGAAATAGCAATCTCTTATGATAGCAATAGCACCAAATCTTTGGAGCTAAAATACCTATTCATGGGGATCCACAGAGAGAAAATATATACCATATTAAATGAGATAAACTCATATTCTTATATCGCTTTATACGAATATGTGCAGATTATTATGTGTGATAAATAACGAACTTAATTTGTAAAAGGAACAAAATTCTGATAATGACTATCTAAATCATCGTAAACCTTGAAACAGTGAACCCTGCACATCTCTATCTCAATGAATGAGCAGCTGTCACTGATTCACAGTGTTCAAAAATGATCAAAATGCAGTGTTCTTTTATGAAACAAGATTATCGATACGTACGCTCATTTTGTATTAGGGAAACTATATGTGATTTATAACTGAAGCAAATATTTATAATAATTCAATAATAAAATCTTTTTAAAAGATTTCATTATTAAATAAAATATATAAAAGAGTTCAAAATAATAATTCAAAAAGAAAATCTTTATTAAAGATTTTCTTATTGAATTATTATAAATATTTACTTATTTATATATGTCTCAATTTGTGAAGCAGTTTCTTTTTTAACAGTTTAATATCACTTTATACACCCTTCATGTCACGTTGTTCAACTGTATCTAGATTCAATTTTCATACCTGTTATTCTATAGAGCTTGTCAACAGGTCTGAATGGACCACTCATTTCGCTGTTAAACTGAATGCTATTCATTTAATTAATTTTTATGTCATATATGAACACAATTATATTTTTCGGAGCATATTTTGTTACAAAAATTATGAATAGTTTTAATTATATGAAGGAAATTAAAGCTAGCAATTTTCTAAATTATGCTACATTTTTATATGCAACATTTATGTTATTTATTTGCTACATCATGTTGTATTTGTAATAAATATACCTATTAAAATTATCAATCTACTATACAAGTATCTGAATCATCAGTTCTTTGAACTTCAGTTATAAAATTAGCAAATTTTATATCTCATTCAAGTTATTATATATGTAATAGTTCGGAATCCACCTTTAAATTACGAATCACTAATCTAATTAATAAAATAAAACCTAACCACATTGGTCATTATATACAATGTACTCATAAATGCTAATATAAAGAAGCCTTTAATATTATATTATAATAATTTTATAATAAAATATAATAATAATTTTATTTTAAAGTATTAAAATTTTTCAAAAAAAATATTTATTGATTAAAGCAAAAAGAATGTCTAACTTTGCAGAAGTTTGGAAATAGTAATATCTTTAAAAATCACCTCATAGTTTTACAAACGGAAGTTAAAATAGATATTAATCTTTAATTTGGCAAAATGTTTAAAAGCAGCATCAAGTTACAGTTAAAATTTACTATTTTCATTGTAATAGTAATTAAAATGCTGAAAACTACGATTGAATTGACAATTTTGACAGATAAATTTGGAGCTCATAAGTTAATATTGAAAGAATTATGTTAAGCGTTTAGCATTAGACGTTGCCATCGAAGAGTAGGAAATAATATTGAATTTTATCCCTGCAAAAGTCATAAAAATAGCTCCAAACGTACATTCTATTTCGCACATTCCAGCCACAATGTCGCGGAAATAAAAATACATTATCTACGATAAATATGCAATTTGGCTTCTATTTTTACGTTTCTAGTGGTGAAAAGACAGTAAAGTGCCCTTTTAGTGGTCACTATCGTTATGTTATGGAAGGTCCGGTTCTCCAACAAAAGGCTAGTTCTACTTAGTAGGTAGATTAAAATTCATGGGTAAGCGAAACATTTAATTTTCTGTTAATAGATTAGATTTTTAATCAATTCATTTTTTCTTAAATTATTTTAATATGTTTGTAATTAAATAAGTTTTATCGATCGAATTTGTACGTACAGCACCTTCACTGGATATGTAAATGAGCTATGTAAATGAGAAATTTCAAAACGTAAATATTAAAAATTTTAAATGCCATCATTAAATGTAAACATTTTCTGAAAAATTAAACTTAAATCTTGCAAAAAATATAAAGAAACAGTTTTGTTTACACTTTAATTAATAAAAATAATGAAACTGTATATAAGACGTATATAAGTATTTTCATAGTAATCTTGATTTAATAAATCACTAAAACAATGTAACTGTCTCTACTTCGTTTTCGTAAAATATAAACTTAAATGTAAATTTAATTCAGTGGGTAGGTACGAGTTTCTATGCACACAACTAATTACCTGAAGCACGCATGATTTTACATGCATTTTTTCGTCCATTCTAACAGCACAATCCTTTATCAGCCATATTTGGTCACGCTTATTTATGCAATAATTCTATTTTTTCATAATTTATGATAATGAAGAGCATCAATGTGCTTATATATATAAGCTAATAAGTTGACTTTTTTTTTTAAACTTTATGAAGCAGTTAATTTGAACATATTTTATACATTTTATTATTATTATTTGAGAAAACAAAAATATCTCCCTGTACATTCTGATTACACAATAATAAAATTCATGTAACAAAACATATGTTGTTACATGAATTTTATTATTATATAATCAGAATTTAAAGTTGGTTGATTATAAGTATAATTAATAGGGCCATTTTATACTCATCATTGATTTGAAACAGCATCACTAGTGATATTTTGATTAAATCTTTTTAAAGGTCCCCAAATCTACCTTTACGTCAACTATAAACAACAGTTTTATTTTTTAATGCATAATTTTACTTGTTAAAAATATTCACACATCATAAAGCAAAATTTCTTAATATAATATATTCTTATATTCTAAATAAAAAATATAATATAGCAGTATAAAATATACTATGTAAAAATTTGGCTAGTACAAATAAAAGCTTTTATGGCACTACGATATTATTATTTCGATATATTCCATATGAGTTTATTTTTCATAAACATCTTTTGAATATACTCATAAAAGATAATACAATTCTGTGCGGATTTTGTAAGGTACACTTGATTCATTATATTTTTCGGTGTATCCTTTTTTAAGTTAAGTAAAATGAGTGCGTATTTTGAACAGTAAAGAAGTACTTATAAACAGGTTAAGTTTTATTGTAATTGATAAAAATTATGTTATCAAATTAATTTCAGAAATTAATTTTTATTGTGTGTAAAAAGTTTGTTTTTTACTACCCATAAAAATTTACGTTAGTACATTTAATATGCGAAGTACCAGTTTTAAACATTAGGCACCACTAACTAATAACTACACCAAGGAAAAAAAAACTAATAGCATAAAGAAATTTAGGGGGCAAGTATATTATACTAGAAATAACAAAAGATTAAAATTTCTAGAAATTTGGAAGCATAGATCCTGAGAAAATATTGCTCTGAAGAATTATGGCTGTCCGCACTAAAAAGACTCAATACAACTGGTTCATTAAGTCAAACAGAGATTGGATGTCATTTACATGTTCGGCTATCAATTCATGTTCAATGTAATTCTATAATTCATCGAAAGTAAGGATTAACACAAGGCACTAGAAAGTCTGCTGGTAAACATAACTCCACATTGTCTACTAGTGAGATGTATAAACGACATGCTGGTTAGGACACGCTAACATTTTCTGCATCAATGGAAGTCCATATAATATCCTTACAATGAACCGGTGATATATGATAGCATATTATCCTGCTGAAATGGAGATTTAGAACCCATGGATCAAACAAAATAGAGCCATGGGCCTTAACACGGCTGAAATGCAACAAATATTGTTCAAAGGGCCATTAATGAGAATAATAAATGATCGAAATGTGCATGAAGTGACACTTTATAACTACACTGATTATTATAAGCCTGTATTACGATATGAAACGCCAGTTAACAATGTGAGTTCTCCACAATACTGCCAACACAGATGTAACAATCATGATACTGTAAGCAGAATCAGGATTCCTCTGAAAACTTGACTAATGATATTCTTGAGTCAAAGTTTATCATTCCCGACATCCCACATGTCTTTAATGTATATTAAGCTACATCAAAGGTTTGTGTTCTTTAATGTAAGAACTAGTTGTCTTACAAACTATCCCTTTTCTTAAATCAGGGCTTACAAGGATTGCTTTGGCCTTGCAAGAGACAAGTCTACAATCATGACAAGTCTACAAAAACATGCCAGTAAGAATTTTTTGACAAGTAATATCAGAACTTTACAACAGTTAACACGTTTAAAGCATAATGAATATATAGCTATCGCTGTTTATTTTACATGAAATCTTAGAAAAGTCAATGAATTTACAATTCATAGCATGTCCTTCCCATTAACATAACGTATAGACTGAGGTTCTCCTGCACAGCTATAAATATGTTGTGTATATATCTCATGTTCCTATATCACTTTCTTGCCGTAGTTTTATTTGCCCGATGTATATCTACGTAAGGGCGCCGTGATCTAGTTGGTTAGGGCCTCGTTCTCGTTATCAGAAGGTAATGAGTTCGAATCCCGGCTTATCTGTCGTGTTCCCTAATGAAGACTGGGGTACTTAAAATATGTTATGGCCGCAATGTCTTCCATGTTCCCATTACAAATTAATACCTCTGGGGATGTAGGAGGTAGGCCTTGGATCTTTCCTGGCTTCCTATCTCTAAATTGGAAGACCCAGATGGTGCTGCCATCTATGAGCCAAAGTCGTACTTCCACCCTCGTAGGGGGGATGCTCTGTTCAAAAACGGAAGAAACTCTTTCTGACTTCATTCGTCCAGCCCTTGAGGGGCGATTTTTATTTCTACATAAAATAATATACTTTTTGTATTTTGTGTTGCCCAATTATATTCCTAAATTAAGTTCATTTAGTAAAACACAGAAATTTCAATAAATTAAGAAAATTATAAATATACATATGTACTTATAAATATAATTAAACAATACTTAACTAATACACATATTTATAAATATTAAATTAAAATAATCTAACATTTATTAATAATGTTTTAATTACCATTAACTGAATGATGCATAATATGTATTGCAAAATATCATTTTAAGAAAAAGTAAACAAATAGAAAAAATATTCTATATTTATTTAACTACTAACATTAACTAATTATTATGTTCGTTATTCCTTTTTTCTATTTGAAGATTAGTTTTTAACGACAAATAGCTCAACAATATCAAAATTTCAGAATTGGCGTTTGAATTCAGTAAAACATAAATCATTTGAAATTCAGCATGGTATCATAAATTTAAAGTAACCAATATGGAAAACAATTCAAATGACTTGTTTCTGGTACTATTATTAAATGTGCTTATAATGTCAAGCAAGTGAGATTAATTATTCAAACGGTAGGCAAAGCTTTGCTCAAAATAAAATGTTCTGCCCAGAAATTTGCTCTTTTTAAAAAGTTGAGATTAAAAAGATTCAGGAACATAAAATTCTTATTTCTCAGAAAAACAACAGTTGAAGTCGGTTTTCTTTGATAGTATTCTTCTTCTGTCAGTTTTTGCAAGAAGTCAGTTTAACAGAGCGCATAAAAATTACTTTTGTCTATGTTTTTTTTTTTTATTTAGGATTTGGTGTTTATAAGGATTTAGTTGGCAACATTATGCTCCATCAAGTTTCTGCAAGTAACAAAAATGGTTATTCATTAAATTATTCTTTTTCTAAATGATTTCTTACAAACAAGAGTATTTTTTGGACACTGTTTTATTTTTTTCATTATTAAACCTTTTGTTAACAATATTCTATTAGGCGCGTTTAACCATCGTCTTTGTACATAAAAAAATAGAAAAACCAATTACTTTCAAAAATTTTAAAAATTCGTCAAGGAAAATTTTCAAAACTCGCATTGGAGAAGGAAATTTGTAAATTATTAGAAAAAAGATACTTTATAGCCATATAGAATGTTAATAACATTTGTGCATGCAGTAACACTGTTTTTTAGATATAAAACAGGAGACAAAAATGGCGTCTTTTGGCTACCTGGTGTGGAAACAGAACTAAACTTTCACGCCACTAGAACAGTACGAAAATCTATTTTAGTCACCGAAGTGGCGACACAAACAGTTCTTTATAATGAATTAATATAGAAAAAAAAAAGACTTTTTTCTAAATTTTGAACAGTTCATTGTCCGTTTAATTATGTCATTGTTACTTACATATTCTGCTTGCAATATATAATGCAATATAAGAGTTTAAAATATTTTTGCTTAGTTTTAAAATTAATTTTCAATGAAATACAATATTAAATTTACGATTTTTTATAATTTCTTTATTTAAGAAAACTATTGTTGTTTTTATTCTTATATTATCCATTAATATCATACAATAAATAATCAATCTATTTTACATTTTTTATTAAAATATTTATATGTTAAGAGTTTTCTTAGTAATAAATGCATATAAATTAATATTTTTGTATATATCTGTTAATAAATTTCTATTTTTATGAATTAAAGGTGATTGCGAAAATTTTTTTTTCATGATTAAGTATAGCTTATTATTTGCTTTTTCTATTTTTTAAAATAAATATTCGTTAGTATCTTAAATTTTTTGCAAGTAAATAATGTTACATATACATTTTCTCTTTGAATTTTAAATAACCTTATTTTCATTATAAATGAATTTGCTTTTCGTGTTAATATATACTTTGATTTCCCGTTACGAAAAATTCCTAACATTAAATTTATGAAAAATTCTTAACATTTTCATTAATTGGTCTTGTGTAAAAAATATTATTTCAAAAAATTGTTGAGAGAAATTAAAGTAAACCTTAAAAACCGAATACGTTAAAATAAAATCATTATTATTATAATTATTTAGCAACCAATTTTGAATATATGTAAAGGGAAATATTTTTAGGTACAAGCTACAAATTTTTCGTGTGATATTTTCTTAAAAAAAGAAAATATTATTCTTTGTGTTCTAAGCATTTCTTTGGAGTTATTTTATATTTTCTGCAAAAATTAAACATAAGAAATGTGAAATTATCCGAAAAAATTTGCAGTAAAATAGAAACAGAAATGAGTAAAAATTTTGTTTATTTAAGACTAAGCACTTCTATTTAAATAGAATGAATAGCATCATCAATTACAGAAAATATTTTAGTCATCACGATTTGAATTATTTAGCTTTCATTTTCCAAAATCGTTATCGGATTATAAAAAAGCACTTTATAACCAATGAAAAATCTAGTTCTCTAAAAAGTTCTTCTACGGTTATAAAAAGTAAAATTAAAAAGAAAATAAAAAATATCCTTTTCGATTGAAATGAGAACGACTAAAATCAATAAACAAACCAATTAAATTTCTAATTTTTCGTTTTCAGTAATTTTTCATTCCGTAGTTGCTGACGTTTAACATTTCCTTGCATTTAAATTTACAATTTTAATTTTATTCAAAAATTTCAATATTTGACTTATACTTATCAAAGTATTAAACAAATTTAATTTACAATCGATAGATGGAATGATGAAATACTTAAGAAACGTCCAATATTTATTGTTTGTATCTATCTATCTATCTATCTATCTATATCTATCTATCTATCTATCTATC
>JAPDSC010054304.1:0-15751 GCA_026290005.1 Latrodectus geometricus
ATACATATATAAATAATTTATATGTAGAGTTGTTACATATTTAGGTTAAGAGAATGGACGAAGCATTTGGTTCTAGGTCCCATATCTCAATATTTTATAAATATGAGATGATATTCTAATTCATCTCATATTTATACAATATTGAGATATTTATATAACTATACATTTATACATAACTTCATTTATTATATGAAATTATTATGTACAACATTCGAACATATTATAAGACGATTTAATTACATTCAATTTCTTGTGATTTTTTTAACTATTTATTTTGAAATAAAGGAATTAATAGATAGAATGGTATGAATCCAGCCATACTTAAAAACATATAACTTTTTGTAATGTTTCAGGTTTCTCAAAAAGCAATTATTTCATAATTTTCAATTTAATTATTAATTTTTTTCGATTTGGAGAAATTTAAAAATAATTTATTGTTAATTTTGTTAGGATTTGTTAAGTCAAAATATTAGTTTCCTAGTTAGAAAAAAATTGATAATAAAATCAACTAAAATAAATCTATTTTTATCATTTTAAATATCGTGATTAGAAAGAAAATATTTCTCGTTATATTAGATTGTATACTTCTTAGTGTAACAAATATGAATGATATTTAATAGATAGATTATTAAATTTAGCATTGTGTGTTTGTGAAGTAATGGTCAATAACATTAAAAAAATTCTAGTCTGTTTGTTTAGCTTATTTCTTCGATTATTTTAATTCGATTATTATAAATCGACATTCTACCAACTTTGACTCTTTAAAGCAAACTTTTCATTGCACTATATTTCAGAAAGTCCTTTATAAATAATTTTCTTTTCTTTTTTTTTAAATTAGAAAAACTACTCACTTTCTTTCTCTCTCACACATCCCCACTTTCCATCTATCTCAATAATTTATTTCATTTAATTTTCCAAGAAAATAATAAACTCATTTTACAAGATAATAAAAATAAATAAAATTTAGAAAGTAAGAAATGTAAAGAGCCAGATAGTAATATCTGAAAAATATTGATTGTATTAAATAAGTCTAGTATTAAATGAATCGGTATTATGTAGTTTAAAGAACTTGCATTTACTATTTTATAATAAAATAAGTCCATGCATAGTAGTCGCAATAAAACTTTATAATAAATCTCAAAAAATATATTGTTCATTAAATTATATTTTTAACTAAAAAGTTAATTAAGATAAATATATTTAAAATATTGGAAAATGAGTGTTATACAAAACATTTCAGTGTGTACAAATTACAAAAAGTATTCGATTTTTAGCACATTATTATTATGGATATAAGACATTTAATTTAACGAAGGTTACTAATCTATTTGTACTTAGGCATATTTATTAGGGAATCTTTATTGATAGAAGATTCTGTACATGTAAAGTAATATTAGTGCTTCCGTTTCCTGCGCTGTGTGGGTATGGAAATAAATCCCAAGACAAAAATTATGTGCATTAATGAATGCAATACTCATTCCAATCATGTCTAAAAATTGTCTAATAACTTTTTTTCCATATTATATTTGCGGTGAACAACAAAATATTATCTATAATCATAATGTGTATAGGAACATAAATACACTACTGGACATTAAACTTGCTACACCAGGAACAAATGCAGATATCAAAATGATATTCTTTGAAAAAATATATTATACTAGAAATAACAAGATATTAAATTTTCAAAAAATTTGGCTGGATAGATCCTGAGAAATCAGTACCCAGAACAACCACCTCTGGCAGTAATAACAGCAGTTATACGCCTGGGCATTGAGTCAAACAGAGATTGGATTGCATGTACAGGTACAGATGCCCATGCAGCTTCAACACGATGCCCCAGTTCATCAACCGTAGTGACTGGCGTTTGGTGACGAGCCAGTCACCCGGCAACCATTGACCAGACGTTTTCTATTGGTGAAAGATCTGGAGAAGGTGCTGGCCAGGGCAACAACCGAACATGTTCCGTATCAAGGAAGGTCCGTACAATACCGGCAACATACGGTCGGGCATTATCCTGCTGAAACGTAGGTTTTCGCAGGGCTCGAATAAAGGATAGAGCCACGCGATAAGATAAACCGCAATCCCGGTACGCTACAATTCGACCTTTATCAAATTCAGAAACGTGCTAGCACGCATTTCTCCTTCTTACACGAGGCATCACAACAACTTTTCACCAGGCAACAACGTTCAAAAGCAATTTTTGTATGAGGAATCGGCTGAACAATTTCCTCATTTAAACCCAATGTAGGTGTCGCTACTGTCGCCTGCTTTGTCTGAATGCGCTGAAAAGCTAATCATTTGCATATCACAGCACCTTCTTCCTTTCGTATAAATTTCACGTCTGTAGCATGTCGCTTTCTTGGTGTAGCAATTTTAATAGCCAGTAGTGTACATTATTTAAGATAAGCAAATTTGAGCTTTTCTAGAGATTTATTAGCATTATTTTAATTCATCCTATTAACGTGAGGATTTACTCTTACAAAACAGCAGTGCAAAGATAAATCTGTATATTAATTATCATAATTTTAACTACAATAAATGCACTTAGAGAATAGTGTTGAATTTCATTAAGTCAATGGAATGAATCGAACTTCGGACTTCTAATTCCTAAAGGCGCTGTTTTACTTCCATTCATGGTGTATGTTTTAGAAAATGTATGAGAGAGTAAAACCCAATTTTCATGTTGGCCGTAACACTATTCAACATTTCGTTGAAAATCACATTACGATAATCCGATGGGAAAGTTATAAATTGAATTTTTTAACAGTATAACTATTTCGAAATAGCAGTCCGCTTATAAATCAATTTGCGTAGTTTGTATAATCACAAACAAAATTTCAGATGTCAATTTTAATTTATTTTTTGAAGCATCACAAAACAAAACAAATATTTGAGATGAAATATGGCTTCATAGATGCATTTATGATAATAGACATCTCTTCTTATTTACAGATACAGCTGTCTTAAGTAAGGTTGTTAATCTATTTGTAACATTTGACTAATCAATAGAGTGTAGACTGATGTTTCCATTACTAAAAATTCTTAAACATAATATGGCTTAAGAAGCATAAATAATTAATTAATTATTCCTGGTGAGACCGACTTTACCAAACCATGATGATCCTATAAAATATGCTTTAGGCAGTCGAAAAATATATTTGTTGATACAGAGTGATGTCTCTGTACAACAAACATCGCAGGCTCTCATGTATTCCACGCTATACTCTTTCTTGAGTCGTGAAGAGAAGATGATGAAGAAAATAGCCAGATGTTATTTCAAGGTGCTTGCGATTTTTACAGTATAAAACGATAATACCGCTGTTATGTTATAAAAATTATTGATATCTTAACGTACGTCATATTTTCGCTTGAATTCCTTGGCGCAATTTATAATTTGACAGAAAATGACGTTTTGTACTTATTATTTCAAGTTACAAATTAAAATGAAAATGGCCAAATAATTTTCAAAATTTTGATTAACTGTTTCGAAACATATACAAATGCTACATACTTTCATATAAATTATATTTTTATAAAAAGTGGAACTTTCATTAATTTTGTAGAATATAATAAAAAATTTCTATGAATAATAATGAATTTATATAAAAACTATTTCCATCCACTTCATCCTAATCTTACGTTAAAAAAAATTACTTTTAAATCACAATATATAACCAAATCATTGCATTAATCATAATAAAAAAATCATCGTTGTCATTCTATTTCCTGTTATCTATTATTAATTATTTTTTTATTGAAAATAATTAAAATATAATTTAGATTTTTTAAATTAAAATATAATTTAGATTTTAATAAAAATTAAAATCTTGATTATATTAATAGGAATTATACTGAAATTAAACATAAAGAAATTTATTATTTTTCACAAATTTAAAAACAAAATTTTTAATTAAAAAGAAGATTCTGTATTTCTTTTGTCGCTTGATTTTGGTCTGAAATTAAAAGTCGGTTGTCTGCCTTTTGTAGTTTTGAGTTGACAAAAACGGGGTTGCAGGAAATGTAATTAAAAAAAATGTAGCTTACTTTAAATCAATTTTTTTATTTTAAAGGTTTTTAACAGTTTTAATCAGTTCTCTGTTAATTAATGAGTTTTTAACGATTCGATGGACACCAAACAATTTTAATAAATTCTGGTTTTTGTCATTTTTTAACATGGAATTTTTTTCTTAATATAGTTATTTAGAAAATTACTATATGGAAAATAAATTCTCTGGTAATGCATTTTTCAACATCAAGTGCTTAAAGTACTATTGTAACTAGAGTCAAATGAAATGTAATAAAAATACTTATTCGGAAAAGACAAAATATAAATCATTTTCAACTTCATGCATTATTTTTTAATCGATTCAAACAATTATCAGATTTTATGATAAGGAATATATAATTAAATTTTATAATTAAAATTAACTTATCTCATGTTTTTAAAATATTGGTTTTACTTTTATTGCATTAAGCTGCTAAAAAATTATTTATTCAAAATGATTCGCTTTATGTATAATGTATTTAAAAAAAACAAAAAAACAATTTGAACAGAATTTTTTGCGAAAATCATTTCAGCTAGTACTTAAATCTTTTCAACATTAGAATAAAAGCGCCGAAATATAGCTTTCGTATAATCTATGATAAAAATATTCGCTCGAAATTTCAGAGAATTTATTTTTTTTCCGACGTTCATACCTATAAAATGGAAACAATTTTCTTCAAATGGGGTAAACCGAAACAGATTGGGGGTAAATAGAGTGGAAACAAAATTTCGCTTAGACGTGACTGCTTTATAAGATTATTTTGTGCAATAGAAATATTTTAGTTCCATTTATTTATTCCTTCTTTTATTTATTTAAGGTTGTCTTTTTTAAATATGGACCTCATTCTATGTGTTATTATCAATATAATAATAGAAATAATATAAACTATGAATGTATATTCACGCTATCAAAAACATAACATTTTATTTATATTGTTATTCAATTTTTTAATAATTAAACATTGGAATGTCTACACTATTAAATCATTATTGCATTGAGTATTGTTAAAATAGTAAAGTGATAGCTATTCAATAATTAAAGATATTCTGTCCCTATAGGTATAACTTTTATATACTGATTTTTATACCATACCAAATTGAATTACTGAAAACTTTATGCATCTTTATGTGGCTGCTGATTAGTTACTTTATTCCCCCCCCCCACACACATTTTGTTTCGTGGTCACTAGATATGTTTTGGCTGTGCTCTGTTTCATAAATTAATGCATATTAATTTATATGCTTCAGTAATTCTAATTAAGTTAATGCTATGAACACCAAGCAAACAGCAGTTTTCTGACAAAAGATATGACAACTTTTAATAAAAATGTTATAAAATGAAATGATAAAAGAAGCAATATACATACAAAGATTAAAATGATACAACATAATGAATGGAAATAATGTTGAAAAACTTACCTTTCTCGTAAATAAGGACAATTTTAAAGTCAGATTTTTGATATTTTTAGAAGATTTTTCCCTAAATTCATGAGGTACATGTATGAATAAGTCATGATAATGGAAATAAAATATTAAAAGTAATTAAAAAATGTACAGAATAATGAATGAACCAATAATGACTAAAATTTGTTGGTGTTTTTTTAAGATAGGACTTGTAAAATATAAATAGATATGGACTGAACTTGTGACTAAATTGGTTTGCGATAAGAAACCAATAATAATTTGAAATTTGTCCTATTTTTACTATACTTGGAGCTTCCATTTGTGTTTAAGTAACAACGAATATGAATTCAGTAATTAAATGTTTCATAAGCTCTGCAATGTTGCTGTGTCTGAATATTGTTCAAGCAAAAGCAAGGCACAGCCATACTCAAGGCTCTTTTGATCACATCAGGATGTTGAGTAAGCTAAGTTGTTGGTCGGAATACAATAAAAATAGTCAATGATATGACGGATTATGATTTATGTACAACTTAAGAAAAACAATTTAATTCTTTAAAAGGCATCAAATGTATATCTAACAGAGCATTGTTTGAAACGTTGTAAAATAAGGCTTGAGAATGTCTTCTTTCACATAAGACCCTTTCAAACATCGTAGAACTGAAAAAGAGATTCAAGCTTTAACTGAAACAGTTAAAACGCATCAGCTAACGCTTCTGATAACACAAAGAGTGAGAAATAGAAGACGATTCTCATTGAAAATTAATGATCCATTGCTAAAAATTCTCCATTAGCAGTAAATTTGATTGAAAAAAGAGGACGAAGCAGCTCTTCTTTAAACTAGCAAGAACAAGTAAAGAAATAGAATGTGAATTAGAAAAAGTTAAGAACCACAGCAAAAAAGTTGAAAGTTTTATACCTTAAATTTTCTTCAGATATATTTCTTATTGACATAGTGAAGCTACGAGTACCAAATATTGACAAAGCAAGAAGTGATCAAAGAGAATTATTTATAGGGACAACAGTTCTTTTTTAAGAAGAGTGTTATGTGGCAGAAACAAAATAAAGAAAACTTTTAAAGGAGTACATCGGAAATCATTGAACCAGTACATCGAAATTCACAATTTGTGAAGAAAAATTAATTTTTCTTAATAATAAAATCTCACGTCTAATAATATCATTGAAAATTAATTAAAAATCATTTGTTCCGTTGTGGTCATGGATATCAATGATGTGTTTTTAAGAGAGAGAGAGAGAGATCTGTTGTAAATCTGATAAGTGCAAATGAAAAATCATCTGACAATCATTGTAATCCTAAATGCCATAAAAGTTTGGTTAACTTACAAGTATGTAAATGCTTTTTACTTTAGAATATGGGTTTAGTTCATTTTTGGCAAGGAACTGTTGTGTTCAGCTTATAATAATACAACTGCTTGCTTAATTCTGTTCTTTTACTTGAAAAAATATAAAATTGATCTAAAAAAAACCAATTCAAAGTTCTATTTTGCTTATATATAAATTTCAGAATGAAATACTTAATAAAATATATAAGCTTGGCTTTCTTTTTGTTTAGCGGTTTGTATTAATTTATATTTTAATACTGCTTACTTGAATCATAAAACTTTTGTTATTATTTGATATATCCTAAGATGTATAAGAAAAGTAAACACCATTTTTATTTTACTTTATTAACTGAAATATTATTGTATATTTTAAAAATAATCATAATGTTCTCTTAATTATGAAAAAATAATTTTTGTTTTTTTCTGAAAATATTTACTTTTTTGTAATATTGAGACCTTATTACTGCACTAAATAATCTTAATTTCTTACGAGATTATTGCTCTTATTATTGAAATCTAATAAGCTTTGTTTTCTTAAGAAGATAAAAAAAGTGAAATAATGCAAATCTTTCATTCTTGGACAGGATAAAATCGTATTATAAAATAAGAAAATCTATATTAGATTTGTCAGGTCAATTTATTCAATTCACGATAAAAATCCAGTGAAGATTAACTTATGAAATCATGTAAAAAATAATTTCTGGGGAACAACTAATGGATGCAATTAAAATTACGTAATTTATTGCTTCTGAGATGCACTTTGTGAATTTGACCTTGGATTATTAATGATGAATTGGTTTTTAAAAAATATAAAACCACATGTGAATAAAATTTACGTTTTGTTCTTGAATTTACAACAAACAGACAAGAATGTAAAATGTTGTTAGTTATGAAAATTTGGTTTTATATCAATAGGAATTAATGGTGTGGAACTTGTAAAGATTTAGCATCATTATGCTTATATTTTAATTGAAGTGTCAATTAGAAACTTATCATTATTATTAGATTAGAAAAGCTTGTAGTTTCTCAGATAAAAGCTTAGAAGGAACTAAAATTTCAAAACAATTATAGTTTTATGGTGGCTTCATATTAAAGGACACTTTCCTATCCTCTTGTAAAGATACGGTTTATTGAATCGAAATGTAAGATACACCATGTGTCTGTAGGAAAGCTTAATCTATAGCTTCTTGAAAATATGGTGAAGATCTCAGTTTGAAAGATTTTTTTATTGGAAACTATTATCATAATCACACTTATCTAATATAATAAGTTGCAAAATAAATATAAAACAAAGGACATTAGAAATCAATAATATTAAAGGTAAAAAAAAAAAAAAAAATCAAAAACTGTTTTTTTTTTTTTTTAAAATGTACTACTCATAATAATATTGATATTCCTTTGGCATTCTATATATATGATTCACAGAGAAAATATTTCAGAAGAGCTTAAAAATATTACATCAAAAAAGGATGTTAGGTATTATTCAAAATATTTAATAGATTCTTGGCAAAAAATAATTTGAATTGTACGTTTTATTTTTTACAAATACCACGTATAAATAATAGTTCTTATGCCGCCTTCCCTGTCTAGCGGTTAGCTACGGATGGGGAGGAATTGGGTTCAAATCCCAGCTCGGGTGTGGATGTACTTTCTCTCTTCGTGTTTCTTGTCCTTTTCTCAGATGATGGATGAATGTGGCCCGCCCTATAAACGGTTTTATGGTGGTGTGACGTGGGTAATGCAACCCGCCTCCGGGACTTGGTTCACAGGTGCCCACCGGGTAACGATAACTGAGTATCAGTTTCCGTCCTTGCTGTGGCAAACGGTTAATCACCCAAGTATCCGTCATTAGAAAAAAATACTAGCTCTTACGCCATCAATAGAAAATCCCTCCAATACCTGTCGACAAAGCAATTAAAACCACTTAGTGTGGAGTACACGTCTTAAATGTTCTGCTGTCATAAGCTGTCTAGAGTCACAAAGAGTAAAATCAGGAGAAACAGCAACACCCACTCTGTAAAAGGTGACACCTCAAGGAGTCACGTCCAGTTTAAAGTCTAAAACGTGTCATACCCATTATCTGGGAGATTCAAGAATACAAGGCTATTGATAACTCTTGCCTTTGGATGCATCCTTAGCTTCTGATTTAAAAATTTGTTTGAAAATATGTTTGTCCATATTTTTAGGGAGAGAAATGTTAACATTCTTGTAGGTCGTTAATTTAGCAATGCTTTTTTAGTAAGAAAGTTTGCCTGTTTATCACTGTCAATGGGTTTGTAACAGTATGGAGTGATATTCACTGAAAAAAAATTATATGGAAATGCTTTTCAAAAGGAATCTGCCCTCCAGAATTCGCTGTGACTCACAATGGTAATTCTGTGTCAATGCCGGCAATACTGAAGATAGAATTAAGAAAACCGGTGTTTTCGACGATAAAAATCTCTTAAAAATAGCTGATGTAGAAAGTTAATTGTAGAATAGAAACTAGAGACAATTTGAATCTAATGCAATTTTTACATTTTTTGATTATTTGAATAGAGTTTAGTAGATGTTTGGATATAAATTGTTGAATCTTTTACACTTGAAATGTCATTTGTTGAATACTTCATGATACTTGAAACATTTATATCAAAGTGTTTGTGTCTTGATCTGAATGAAGTGTTAAATATGTTAGATAAGTAGAGAACTTTATAAGAATTCATCCACAGAAGGAAGGGAAAATTAAGGAAACACTGTGTTAAAGTAATGGAGGTGGAAAATTTCTTTTTTACAAATTGCAGCAGTATTTACTTGCTAATATTTTAAATATTTTTAAAATTGACCAAGAAATTTTAATTTTTTTAAAGAAGGACACAAAAATATCAAATATGTCATTTCAGACGTTTAAGAAAAAGTAAGTCTCAGTTGGTCTTACTCTCACCCTCTAACGTTTCGCGAAAATACGCAGCAAATAAACGCTTTATTTACAATTCTTTTACCTTTTTGATTAACACAACCTCTGCACACAAATGTTTCCCTCTATATCTTTGTGAGTGCGTAATGAGTAGTCAAGTGACAATCAAATACGGTTTTCCTTTCCCTTGCGCTCATTTTGATGATTAAACGTTCCAGTAATAGTAAAACCTCAATATAGGGTGTAGGATGTTGAGGGATCGATCAACAAGCGATAAGCATTGCATTATATATTGTAATTGAATTCATGTTTCGCGGTAATTTAAACATTTATAAAACATTTAAATTTTATTAAATAAGTTACTACCAAGCAAAAATCAAATTGCTTTGCTATATACTTTATTATAAACTATTCCAAATTTAGAAATACATTTAAAATTAAGAGTTAATTCAGAAAGTCAAATGTACAAATGAAATTAGTCTAATCTTCAAAACTCAGCATTCAAAAAGGAGAAGTTTTGAAATTAACTATCGGTTTGTATTATTTTATATTAGAAATTATGAATACCAAAATGGAAAAAATTTAATGTTATATTAATAAGTATTTAACCTCTAATTTAAATATGACATCATCACAAATTAATCACTTGGAATAGTTTAATCAAATGAGGTTAAACACTATTTCTATAATACATTCATTTATTCATGATAAATTTACTGCAGTTTGTAGTAATGATTATATTGATATAGCAAACATTATAGAGAGTTATTTTAAAATCGCAGAATATGCAACATTTACTAATATATTTTTCTTTGAGAGGTTCAAGAAACAAAAATTGCTTTTTTTCACATTTTATAGTATTTTTTAAACAATTGTATACTCTTGTTAAAACTAGTTTTAATAATTTTCTAAATCCATTAAAAGTAATTATTTTTGAAGCATTTATTTTTCTGATTGATTGTAAAATTCATGGTACATTTAATGATGCATTTTATGTATTTAACATGTGTTGCTAGGGGAATGTATCTAGAGAGATAAGTTAGAGTTTATAGAATATATAATAATTGATGTCAATGTTGCAAATATTAGACGGAATTATTTCGAAATCGCAGACTATGCAATATTTAAGCTTATTTCATATTTTGGAATATCAGACAGCATTTTCCCCTGTATTTTCTATTTATAGATAAATAACCTTCTTATTTATACAAAATGTTTTGAAAAAAACCTTATCATTTTTCAAAATTTTAATTTTTAAGTTTTGACAATTGATTTTTTAAATTCAAGGTGAATTTAAAGAGTAACTTAATGCTGCTTGTTAATGTATTGGGGTATGTTATTTTTAAGTATATAACGATATATGTAAATGCTGTAAATGTTATATGGAATCATACCAAAATCACGATTAGATAACATTCTACATTTTGTTTCTCATTCTGAATTATTAATTCAAACACTTAGATTTTCTAAATTGTCATTTTTCTCTTTAGGATCTTTTTTAATCATATAAAATAATCCTTTTAATTTTTAAATAAATACTTAGTTCAATTTTCAATCTTAATTATGTTGAGTGCGAGTATGTGTTGAATAAATGTAAATCATTTATAATTTTTCCCTGTTTGATTAAATCAAATTAATTATCAAATACATAAATTATGCTTTTGAATAATAAATGCTTCGCTCAGGACGAACAAAAAACAAAAATTGCCGATTCCGAAAATTTAAAATAAAAACTATGCTTATCATGCAGCTCTTATTACGGAAAACTTTGAGTTTGTCAACATTTATTTCTTTTTATTTAGAGTATAAAGCGTTTTTTAATGAAAGTAATAAAAAAAATAAAGATCGCTTGGATTTAATATATATTTTTAAGTTGAGTTCGTAGCTAATTAACTTTGTTTATCGATAAAAAAAGATAACAGCGTTGTGAAAAGCATTGACGCATCAATTGCTAACGCTTGACTGCTTTTAAAGAGAATTATAAAAAAAAATATTTTCGTTGTATAGAAAGGTTTTCAAGAAATAAAATTATGGAGACTTTATTTTTTGGAAAAGTTTTTAGTTGTAAAAACTTCATCAGGCATGAAAGCTCTAATCCTTGTTTTATTAAGGATGGGTATTAACGCATAAAACTTTGATTATATATTTGACTGTTTGATTAATTATTGGTTTCTTCCAAAAGAAATTTTATTTGGTAAATAGTGTATATTATTTTGCTTAGCTTAATTCAAAGAATTAATTAAAACCATTTAAAATTTCATTCATTGTATGAAATAGTATTAAATTTAATCATTAATAATATAATTTTACTTAAGATAAAATTTTCAAGTGCTTTTATTTCATTGCATATTTAATTTTAAAGAAAATGCGAAAGTATTTTTTCTTTGAATAAAAATGTTTTATACTTTAATAATTAAAACTAATAATAGGTTATTAGGAATAACTATCAGCTTATGATTTCAATATGTAAAAAAAAAAAAAAAAAAAAAAAAAAAAAAAAAAAAAAAAAAAAAAAACACTAACGGTGTAAGTGTTGATAAGCATGATATTTCTTGAAATGTATTTAAAAAGTATTCTTCAGCTTGTACTCTTTTCTCAACTCCCATTCACACATCGGCAGTGAAGCATTAGACTCTATAGAACTTTCACTTTCAATCTAAGTCTGATTGTCCTTTGTTGAATTAGGCATCGGAGCCACTACCTCCTGACCATGAGAATTAGATCTTTCCCCAAAACCATACCGCAGCCTTTATTTCTAACGTAAAGTTAAGTTAGATCAATGCAAGATATGTTTTTGCTTTAAGGCGAATGTGAAATCATAATTACACAGACAGCCATTAACTAATTTTGAATTGTTGACATACAATGAAATCGATGTCTGAACTGGCACCTACTTTAAACGATAACCTAAATTTGAATTTTAGCCATTTCACATGCAGAAAGAGAATTTTTATTTCCACTTCTAAAAACATCATATTAAGTAATCTTATTATATGTACCGACAATCAAGTGTACTGCGATGCTATTTCTGCAGATATAAATAATTAAAAAATAGGGTAATAAAAACAATGATAATACGGTAAAAAAAATGCATACATATTTTTTATTTAAATATCTTTATAATGAGATGTTATACAAGTTTGAAAAAAAATATTTTTAGTGGCTCAAATTTTTTTCCTAACTCCTTCAATAAATTAAAAGTTTAATAAAGTTCCAGTAATTGAAATTAGTTAGCTATGATGGAACATTTTCCATTTCTTTTTTGTAAGTTTTACTGAAATTCTTTCCGCTTCTTCTAAATTTAATTATGATTCACATGATCTACCATTAAAGATAATACTAATAAACACACTAAAATCAAGTTTTCAGGTAAAATTTTATATTAAATTACCTTATTTCTGTTAAATATAAGTGTATATACTTATTTTATTAAACAAACTTATGCTTCGAGATAAGCCACAGAAAGATCCTGTTTCCTCTGTAATTTTAAACACCTTTAAGTCTCGAATAAATTTTTTCGCAGCGGCAATTTAAGATTTAAATAAGTCAAAACTGATTTACCTTAAATCTATTTGTGGGTTGATGCTAGAGGGTTTATCAGCCTTCTATAAAAATAAATTATAACTTTCCTATAAACTGGAATATAACTCAAGTAAATATTATCAAAGCATAGGTGATTTAACAGAGTGCAAATGTTTTGATGTGACATTAAAATCAAGGAAATAAGTTCTTTTTAATTAGAATTATAGTTCGAATGCTAATTACACCTGCTACTTAATACAAATTTAATTTGATTAACTCTTCCTTATGCAGCTCATGTAAAATAGATGGTATGACACATATCTTATTTCATTTCATAAATATAAAGAAATGAATTTTTGAATAAAATAGGGTTAACATATAAAAATCTATATGATATCAACAATATATGCAACTTATTTCAAGAAACACTAAATATACTAGGGTTGTATCAAAACTTTAATTGTTTGTTGATAGATCATAAGTAATATTTCTGAGGTCATTGTAGACTTTTAGCTCCAATGATGGCTAACAATGCTGCTAAAAGTCTCAGTCACAAAAAAAAAAAAAATACAAGTAACCTACTACGTTAAGTAAAATTAGCGAGCTGATTTAAATACATATCAACTGACTTAATGGCATCTTGTTTTGGCACTAATATAATAGAAAAGTCTGAAAAAATTAGAAGCAAAATTTACTACAAAAGCATTAACTAAACATTACAAAATTATGTTAGGTTAAAGAGAAAAAATGTTTGTTAAATTCATGCCTTGGTTTCCTATTCATCATTTGAAATATTAAAATCTTAACTACCGTCATTCTAGTCAGTAAATGTTTGAAAAACGAGCTCAATTACATAAAAAATAAAAATAATTTATAATATCAATAAATAAGATTTAGAACCAGAAATAGCATTTCGAAAATCATTTTCGAGAATATGGCAGTGGAAACGTTGTTTCCAGGTTGGTGTTGAAGAAGTTAAATCAATTTATATTTAAATTGATTTAAGAAGTGCACTTGGAAGAGAGTATTAAGGTTAGATAACTAAATAAATTGTAAGTCAGAGTGATTTCATTCTTTTGACGTATTTTGAAAGAAATGTCAAGAAATAAAAATCTGTTTGTGTATCGAGAATTATTCATATTTTGATGAATCATGTTAAGCATTATTTACGATCACTTTCTTGTGAAATCTCGTAATCAATATTGATCTTGAGAGAATTATTGAAATATCTTGTCAAAATAAACAATCAACGTTTCCATAAATCTTTGTCATCACTTGATTTTTCTATCTTAATCTCTCTAAGACTAATAGGAATAAGTCAGTGATTCTTTTTGAAAATTGACTCAGACGATTTCTTATCAGACGAATAAAATTTTGAATACAGAGAACAAGTTATTTATAAATTTCGTTATTTTCAGAATCAATTCTATAGAAAATTAATGGTCATATATTAAATTATTGATTTTTGTATTCCCTTTAACTTCTTAAATTAAACATGCATTCAAAATTTCATTTGGGATTTATGGATTATGTTGTCCTTGCAATTTCATTACTGATATCAGCTGGAATCGGAATCTACACACATTTTTCTGGGAAGGATCAAAATACAACACAGGAATTCTTGATGGCAGGTAAAAAAATGTCGAAGTTTCCAGTAATCATCTCCATCACCGTGACAATGCTCTCGGCTTTCACGATGCTGAGTCATCCTTCAGAAATATATCGCTATGGCTTACAACGGGCGATTATGATTGTTTCAACAGTCGTGGGAGCTTATTTGGCTGCTGTCATTTTTGTGCCTGTCTATTTCCAGACCAATGTATCAACCACTAACGAGGTAAAAAATTTTATCTTTCCATTTGAAACATGTGTATTGTAACAATTCTTATTGTAATCATTCATCTTATTATCTCTTTAATTGTTTTTGACAAAACATTGCCAAGTCAAAAACTATGAATGTTATAAGAAAGATTTAAGTTTTATTTAAGTAGCAAACATGAATCTACTCTTTAGTTACCAAAATTTTACAACTCTATCTATTCTCGCGTTTCAACATTACTATCCATTCTAAGGTAAACAAGTTTCTCATATCTGCACATATACACATATGTGTGCATTTTATATAGATATATTAGTGTTTAAATTTTAATAGTTTACATAATGGAAGTTGGTAATTTTTATTCACAAATACTCTTCTAACATCCATTTACTTCAGTCTGATTGATCACATTTCATTTATTTTATTTAAACGTGAAGTTTAGTAATTTCTTAATTGAAATAATAATTACATACATTTCAAACTTAATAAAAATTCTGTATTTTAATAAGAATAAATAAAAGTGTAAAATTCCTTTATATAGAATTGAAATCTTTTATATTTATTTTGAGTGTTATTAAAATTAGTATTGTAATTATATAGAAATAAATAAAATAATTAATTTTTTTCTAAATAGAAAATCGTGAAAAATTTCAATTTAAATAATCATTGAAAACAGGGGATTAATATTTCAAAAGTAATTAATGATAATTTCTCTAAAAATTTAC
>JAPDSC010054306.1:0-12859 GCA_026290005.1 Latrodectus geometricus
TTTTTTATTTATGAAATTTCTTTTTAAAATTAATTTTAAATTTAAAATTAATTATTAAATTGCTTTTAAAATTTAAATTTGAGTGAAAATTGCCAATACATTGAAAGGAAAAAATTGTTAAAAAATATGTCTCTATTAACTGAATTTCGATAATATGTTACTAACATATGTTTTTGAAGATAACAATTTTATAAAAATATTTAATTTTTGAATAAAAACTCATCAGAGATGTTTTGCAAACGAGAATCAAACTAAATTCATTCTTTATTTGTAAATGTATTTGAGTATGCTATGATTTATTTAGGAAGGATCTTTCTGTTGATGATTTGTGAAATCGTTGCATTTTATTCTTATTTATAAAGTCTATCGATTTCTAACTAGATACAAACTATACAGAGAATGCGTTTGTGTGCAAGAAAGAAAAGAGATTCGATGCAATTACTTACTTACTTCACGACACTTGAAGCTATTGAATATATTAGGTTGGGGTAAAAGTTATCCATTATTTTTTCGGTACACGTCTGTAGTGATCGATATCTCGTGAGGTATCTATCAAACAATTTCAGATTTATGCTCGTTGGAAAGGTGACATTTGACACTAAAATATCCTCTTGCGTATTTTTGTTTGATTCATTCAGTTACGAGTACAAGGTTTTAAAAATGGAAGACAACAAACAGATAATTCGATACATTTTCGTTTTTCTCTTGTAACGGCGAAAAAGATAGCCGGGTGGCTAAAATTGTGAAAGGTGTATATCGTCCTATATATCGACTGTAACAACCAGTTACGCACAATTTTGGTTTCGTGGATTCCGTATGGGTATTTGGATGTTAGAGATGCACCTCGCATGGATACAACATCGTCGAGAATGTTTATAAAATATCAAAACTGATCAAACTTGACAGCATGTCAGCAGTCGTAGCTTCGCACAAGACCTAAAAATCTGCATGAAAATTGTTTTAAACCTTTTTACAAAGCGAATCTGAAAGAAGTTACAAAAAGTTCACGTAAAAATAATGGATTTCTTTTTCCCCAAACTAATATTTTGATGCATAGGATGGGAATTAAGTTAAGGGAGAACAATTGCTCCAAAGAATCCTGAAGTTGAATTAGAAGCGAGAAATACTACATGAACTGTTATAGAGTACCTGGTTTCTCCGATAAAAGCATCGATCCAAATTTTTCAGCCATAAAATTAAAAAATAAAAAATGTGCGATAAAAAAAAATAACAAGGAAACACCTTTGAAAGTGAGTGTGAAAAAAATGAGCTTCCAAAATTTCATTGCATGAATGGGAGTTTTTTAAAAATTATTTCATTTGTTATTTAAATTATTTCATGTTAGCGCCAAGACACTAATTCCTAAATTAAAGATTCGTAAGAATGAGTATCTACTGCATTAGGGCATTAATATCAATAGATCGCATGGCAGTAACAAACTTTTACATTTTTGAAATGAGTCTCCTTTGGTTTACTTATAATACACCGATTGTGAGTTTATTTTCAAATGTATTTAAAAATTGGATTATTCAACCCCGTGAACCAACTTCTGTGTGTGCCTGCAACCTGAGAATGAAACACAGGAACCTGGAAAAAATCCAAAATTTAAAACTTACATTTTGTGCCATGAGTGGGTGGGTGAACTCCTTTGGCATCCAAGAATCTACTTCTAATAATAAGTAATGTTTTTTGTTTAACTGGGGCAGGATCTATCTCATTGTGACAAAACACTTCTAATAAGTGTCTCTAGCAAAAGATGGGTAGGAAATCTTTCTAAGACATAAATTAGAATATTGGATTCACTATGGTTTATCAAAAATGTTATAAATATTTTATATTAGGTTGTTTATTATTATAAATCCATTATTTTTACGTGAACTTTATGTAACTTCTTTTGGATTCACTTTGTAAAAAGGTTTAAAACAGCTTTCATGTAGATTTTTAGGTCTTGCGCATTACGACTGCTGACATGCGGTTAACTTCGATCATTTTTGATATTTTATAGACATTTTCGACGATGCTGTATCCACATGCGAGGTGCATCTCTAACATCAAAAATACCCGAACGGAATCGACGAAACCAAAATTGTATGTAACTGGTTGTTACAGTCTTATATAGGACGATAAACACCTTTCACAATTTTAGCCACCCTGCAATCTTTTACGCCGTTACAAGAGAAAATCGAAAATGTATCGAATTTTCTGTTTGTTGTCTTCCATTTTTAAAACCTTGTACTCGTAACTAAATCAATCAAACAAAAAACCGCAAGAGGATATTTTAGTGTCAAATCTCACCTTTCCAACGAGCATAAATCTGAAATTGTTTGATAGATACCTCACGAGATAGCGATCACTACTGACGTGTACCGAAAAAATAATGGATTACTTTTTCCCCAACCTAATATTTATCTCGATGGTTTAAATGAAATGATTTACTATGGAGTTATGATTATTTAAGGACATAAATATGAAATAAAGCAAATCCTAGATGCTGCAATTCAGTTTGAGAAGAATGTTGCATTTTTCCCATGTTGAATTGCTGCATTCGGTATTTGCTTGTGCTCACTGTAAAACTTTACGAAAACAGATATTTCAGAAAGATTTACAGTCAAAAAAGAATACACTTAACTATTCCATTCGCTGAGTTATTAATACCTAAAGATTATGCTCTACAAAGTTTTGGATATTAGGGACTTGATCAACTGAAAAGTTCCAAACATAAAAACACTTTATTTTTATGTCAAAAAGTGAAGGCAATGTCAGCACTTGTTCTGCGGAAATATACATTTCTGCTGCCTTTTCAGGCATTCTCCTCGTAATTTTGATCGAGGTTAAAACCTGAGCTGTAATTTACTTTTCCCCACCTGTGATTTTGAACCGGTCAGTTTCATCGAGCTCCAAAAGATTCGCAACTCTTCCACGAAACTTTCTGTAGCCACAATTTTTAATAATTGACATCGGCAATCAGTGCTAAGCCGTTTCTCTGAAAATTATGGTAAACCGTTGGAATGTAGTAGAAAATCCTCTATTTATGTACTTGTCTTAAATTTCCCCAGACTTTCCCTGAAAACGCTTCAACACGTGAAATTTAATGTTGACATCTAAAAGTTACTAATCACTGAGCATGTTAATCTTTCGAATCTTCATTTAAGGAAACAGTAATGGCGGCCCACACATTCATCGCAAATAATTTCAAACCTTCTAATTTCGAGATATATATATATAGGCTGTAATTACATTTTTATCCATATATTTACGGGTTCACTAGTAGTTTAAACCTTCTTTGCAGGATTTTTTGTTTATTGGTGAAATTAAACAAGTTGATATAATTCATGTTCAAAATTAAAGGAAAAATGGTTAAAAAAATCTTAGTAATATTTATAGTATAAATTTAGCAAAAACTTATATGCTAAAAATTCCCATCATCATCCAAAGTTAGATCATTAGCTTAGTACTCAATAGAAATAAAAGAGGAAAATTACAGAAACACGTGTTTCTTCCACTCATTTTCAATTTTTTAGCAATAGAAACTCTAATAGAATAAAACAAAATTATAAACGAAATCATACGTTTATTGCAACTACAACAAACAGCGGAATGAGACAACTTTAAGCACTGATAATGACACTTGTTTATTTTTGACAGCTATGTTTCTTTTTATGCAATGGACATTAAAAAGGTATCCAAACACGATCCACTTAAAGTGGACTTGTTCTTTTATATAATTTTTGGGCATTATAGGTTATGATGGAAATTTCCACCATTATGCAAAGAAGGGTTAAATACTAAACTTTTTAATGTAAACTGCAATCAACAGAGAAAATATCTTTTCCTCCAAAAATAGGAAAATACTCATCAATATATTTCTATTTTTGGAGGACGAAGCTAATTCCTTGAATGACTGCAATTTAAATTAAATTCATTAAAGCTATCAAACGTTTGATCACTTGGTTTATGTTGCACAATATTTTGCTGAGTAAATCTGGCTTTATTTTTCTGATTTGTCCTTGCTTTTAAATTACGAGGATTCAGTATACACGCAGGATGTTCTTCCACTTAAGATCCCCCCCTTGAAGGAACGAAAGGAATGTCAGCTAAAAGAAAAATAATATGCAGTGTTCGAATATAGCAAAAACTGTGTTTGTTTCTATTTCTTTTCTAAAATCTACTATGAAAAAATTATCGGTTCAGTGATATCCCAAATGTGGGTAATTTTTCACCTGGTTTGTTAAGAAGCGTATTATAGTCCGATGGAATCTCTGTGAATCCTGAATTGATCAAAATCTGGTTGTAATCAAAGTTAATCTACATCTGAGTGGAATTTCAATCAGTATTGCCACTCATCAAGACAAAGGCTCCTTTCCATATCGCAAAGCAGTTCAGCAAGTTCAACAAATCGTATACAAGAAAGAAAACACAGAAGAGCCGAAAGCAAAGAGAAATGGAGCATAATTATTTTACATAAAAATATGAATAAATGAAGATGTACACGTTAAAACACTAACTATCACTACGTGCACTTCTATGAGAATCGATTTGCTTGTTTATGTTCTTGACTCCATGGGGCTGGGAAGGACGTTGTTCTTGTGCAGGGAAAGTACTGGAGTCCTATATGAATATTCTACTAGGACGTTAATATTTCGCAGTATTTTATGTGTATCTTTATTCTATCTTTCGCAGGTATTTGGTTAGCGGTGTTGGGAAGCTTCGATACACTTTCTAATCATCAACTTAGATGTTTCCTTCAAAAGCTGACATAATGTTTTAATCACACATTTTTATCATTGCAATATTTTGTATTTCCGTTTTCTTCTAAACCATTTAATTAGTGGCAGTACATTGAGGAAACATTCATTTGTTTTTGACACAAATTTCTGTCTCTTGCCAGTTTTAACAGCCTCAGCACTGAGACCAAAAGTAATTATATTACGTTTAATCTTAAAATTTAAAAAAAGGTAACTATTATACCCATTTTATTTGAAATTTTAAAATTAAACAGGTTTAATTTGAAAAAAAAAATCATTTATACAAGGTGCGAATGCATAATCTTTAAGCTTAAAATTGTTGATAAATACCGAAAGAATTGCATATCGATGTGAAACAAATATTTTTATAGAATATCTAGGATTACGAAAGTAATGAAACATTTTAAGGAAAAGTAATGAAACGCTGTTATCAAATGAAAACTAAAATATTTTTTAAAAGTTGGGTGAATATCGCATTATTAATTTTAATGTTTTATTCAAACTGCGATATTTTTTCTTTATAAGTTTTGAATCGGAAATTCAAAATAACACACTTTACTTTATATATAAATTATTCATTTTTAGTGAACAAAAACTTGAATCTAATAACAGAAACTTCTTGTATATAATACCAAAAAATAAAGAGCAATGTAACCTAATTAATATTTGGATTAACATGCTCTCCATAATTTAGTTTAATTTACTACGTATAAAATATCAAAAAGTAAATTATCTACAAAAGCATATATGAATTGAATATATTGATATAGAATTTAAAATGAACGATTTAGTATTTAAAATAATATAAGATTTAAAATATAATTTAATATTCAATCAAAGGATGTACTAAAATTTTCGAACATTATGTGAATATAATTTTTTAATTCTTTGCCACATAAAATACAAATCTATTTTTGTATATGTCGCATATAAATTGGATAAACATACATTTTTTAATTAATTCATCTTTATTTAATAATTGAAAAGTTAATTGATAAATTAAAATTTTCACATAACAATCATGAAATTGAAATTATGGATAAATTATATTTTTAATGTCTATTCTTAAACATTCTCAGCTTTTTTATTATACACAATTTTATCATTTGTAAATGATAAAATTTATAATGTGTACGATTTAAGCTGAGAAATTCATAAATTATATTTTTGTACCTAGGTACAACATAAATTTTTTTTTCCGTCTTTAAACATCTTTTTATATAATGTAAAACAGACTAAATAATATGGTAATACAATTTTTACTAATGTTTAGAAATATTAAATAAAATTGTTTTTGATATGCACTAAAAAAATTATCACTCATATAAAATATAAATATCTCTACTTTTGAAAAACCGAAAAACTTGATTATTATTAATTTAAAGAATTCTTTTGGCATTACAAAAAAGAGGATTTTTTGTAATGCAATCATTGAAGAATGGAGTAAATCGAAACAAATTGCAAAACTACTATCATACAAATAATGATTAGAGTTATACAAATATGCAACAACTATATATAGATACAACTATACAAAGTGCATAATATGAATTAGTACTTTTTTTATATGTCCATCAATTAAATAAATTTCTTTCTTATTTCATACTTTGTTTCTTGAACCATTCATTTCATTAGACAAATATTTTTCAAGTTGTGTAAACGCAAGCATTATTAGTTTAAAAATAGTCGTAAATGTTTCTTTATACCTTAATACCAAAATGAAACTAGTATAGCTATTTTAAACTTTTCTGTTTTTTTTTATTTAATTATAACTTAAGGTATTTTCCACAATTCAACGATAAATATAAATCTTGCTTGATCAATTACATAAAAAAATGCATTCTGGAAGTAAAAAATATTGATAACCGATAAAGTTCTATGAAATCAATGTGAAGAATCAAAGACTTTATTGCCAACCCAATAAAATGAGTGTTAAATATAACACTCATTTTATTGGGTTGGCAACAAAGTAATTGCGGAATTTTTTTAGAATATCAAAGACAATTTTTTCATGGAACTAAATAACTTTATTCTATAATCTCATTTTGATCAAAGACCTTTTGCCATCTTTCAGGCAGCATCATAATCCCACGTTAAAAAAACTTCTGGTTTTTATTTGCAAAAAACTGAATCAGGTACGATTTGACATCATCATCATTATTGAAATTTTTACCATTTAAGGAGTTTTGTAAAGATCGAAATAAAAAGTAATCAGATGGTGCAAGATCAGGACTCTATGGTGGATGTGGCAAAACATCCCAACCAAGCTCCAATAATTTTTGCCGAGTGACCAAAGATGTGTGTGGCCTTGCATTGTCATGATGGAATACAATACCTTTTCCATTTGTCAATTCGGGTGGCTTTTCTTCAACTGCATTGTTTAGTTTCGTTAGTTGTTCAATGTAGACATCAGAATTGATCGTTCGGTTTTGGTGATAAGAGTTCAAAGTAGACAATCCTTTTGTAATCCCACCAAACTGATAACAAAACGTTCTTTTGATGAATGTCAGCTTTTGATGTTGTTTGAGTTGGTTCACCTGGGCTGCTCCACCATCTTTTCCGCTTGATATTGTTGTAAACAACCCATTTTTCATCGCCAGTTATCAGTCGTTTTAAAAAAGGATAATTTTCATTACGTTTCTTTAGCAAATCGCATCTGTTAATGAGTTGCGTCAAATGCGTTTCTTTCTGTTAGTGAGGAACCAATGTATGGAGTTTTTGAACATAGCCAAGTTGTTTTAAGTGATTTTCAATGCATGTATGTGATACATGAAGCTTCTCTGGAATCTCACGTGTTGTACTGTGACGATGCGAATCGATTATTGCTTTGATCAGGTTGTCATCAACTTCAACTGTACAACCAGAGCGTTTTTCATCTGAGTGAAAAATTACCAGAACGAAATTTGGCAAACCAATTTTGACACTGCCGTTCTCTTTTAAGGCTTCGTCACCATAAACAACGCATAACTTTTCATGAGCTTGCGATGCGTTTTTCCCTTTTCGGAAATAAAAAAGCAAAATATGACGAAAATGTTTCTTTCGATTTTCCATTTTTCAACGAACGCCAAACGAAAACTACGCAACGGATCAAAAAACTTTTTTACTGATTGACAACTGAATTGCTGACTATCAAATAACAAAATGTGTTTTACATTTGTACTACGTCTGCAAACCTTAAAATTAAACTGAAGCCATCTATGAGTGAAATCGGCAATTACTTAGTTGCCAACCCAACATTAGATTATATAGAAGCTTAAATTGCTGAAATCGAAACACAAACTTAATTTACAATTTACTGTATTTATATATAAGAAATAAGATTTGAAACATTACTTGTATATGATACATTACATGTACAATACTTTTGAAGTCTTTTAATCATTATATTAAATAGAGCTGCATTTAAAAGTTTAAAACTCGTTTTACTTAATAAGTCACTGAACTTCATGGTCATAGAAAAAAAACTTCATTCATAAAGTGCATTTTAGAAATCTATCATTACAATCGTAACTTTCTGAAAAGTTTTAAAGTAAATAATTAATTTTTATGCATTAATTACACATCAAATCATTATAATTAACAATTCATATAGAAAGTAATTATATTCCAATATTAAATTTATATATTTTTGTAAGATTAAATATAAAATTCGAACATATACTTTGGGATTCTGAACAGTGTTTTCATTTTTTCCACCTTTCCTTTTTTTCTCTATTTAGTAGCAATCCAGTAAAACACCCGGGATACAGCCTAGGCATTTTAAAAAAATTGCAAAATTTCAATTTATTCGTTGAAAATTGTACGCCATTGTAGAGAGTGGCGAAATTTTCTCATGACAGTCCTTTATACACATTCACATAGTTTAAACACAAAAATCCTTCCGTCAGAGGGAGCGATGATGTATTTTTTGCCCCCTCTCCTACTTTTTCAGAAAATCATGCTGTTTTCCTGATCTATGCGAGTCGGAGTTCTTACTTATTATTGTTCATTATAAAATTTTTAGCATGTAAGCTATGTGAAAAATTCTACTATCTGAAATCCAATTTTGCTGAAAAATAAACAAATGTCACAATATTCGGATTTTATCATGATGTACGAATGCAAGAAAATGATTTTCTTAAATATATTTTGCTTAAATTTATGGCAAAAATATAAGGTTGGGGAAAAAGTAATCCATTATTTTTTCGGTAGACGTCTGTAGCGATCGATATCTCGTGAGGTATCTATCAAACAATTTCAGATTTATGCTCGTTGGAAAGGTGACATTTGACACTAAAATATCCTCTTGCGGTTTTTTTGTTTGATTCATTCAGTTACGAGTACAAGGTTTTAAAAATGGAAGACAACAAACAGAAAATTCGATACATTTTCGTTTTTCTCTTGTAACAGCGAAAAAGATAGCCGGGTGGCTAAAATTGTGAAAGGTGTTTATCGTCCTATATATGACTGTAACAACCAGTTACGTACAATTTTTGTTTCTTCGATTCCGTTTGGGTATTTTTGATGTTAGAGATGCACCTCGCATGTGGATACAGCATCGTCGAAAATGTTTATAAAATATCAAAAATCATCGAAGTTAACCGCATTCGTAACGCGCAAGACCTAAAAATCTACATGAAAGCTGTTTTAAAGCTTTTGACAAAGCGAATCCAAAAGAAGTTACAAAAAGTTCACGTAAAAATAATGGATTTCTTTTTCCCCAAACTAATACTAGTGCGAGTATTATTTTACATTTATTTATTAAATAAGAAACAATCAATGAGGTGAGATTCGACTTAAAGTATTCTATTTTCCAAAAAGACTTTTATAGGATTCAAATTTACTCTCAGGCCATCCTACTTGAGAGTAAATCTCTTGATGCAAATATTTTTCTTAGTGTCATGTTTCTATTAAAATTATGTATATATTATTTAAACCTAAGAGTAAGTTATTAAACCTAAGAGTAAATTGCGAAAATTTATGAGAGCTAGAATTGATTTTCACCTTTTTTCTTTCGTATATGCTTCTTACTTTCAATACGCTGAATTGATATAAATGATCACTTATTATATAAGTACTTCAAAAATATTATTTTTTAGAGGTGGCTGGGTGGATGAGGTTTTCGGAAGCCAGTGCGTTCGAATCCCAGGACGCAGGTCCGCTCATGGCAGCTGGGCCACGAGAAATATGTCCATGTGATCTGAGAGGTGTCCTACTGGGTCCTTGCTTCTGAATTAGGAAGACTTCCAGGGTCAAAGCTGGTATACCCACTGGATCGCCCCACTTGTAATCTGGAAGCAGCAGGGATATAATAATAACATAAATATTTTTACAAAGCCCGTTAGTTGTGTATATTATATATTTCCTCAATAAAGGAAAAGTTGCATAACACATAACTTGGAAATCAGCTTTTCACTCCATAGTCGATGTTTTTTGTTGCTCTTCCAGAGAACTCGCTGTCACTAGGCCTTGCAGAAGAAGTGATTCTGGATGGCGGTTATTTGCTTTTAACAAGTTTAACCCTCCTTTGCAGGAGTTTTTCTTTATTGGCGAAATTAATCAAGTTGATATAATTCATGTTCAAAATTAAAGGAAAAATGGTTAAATAAATCTTAGTATATATTTATAGTATACATTTAGCAAAAAACAATATGCTAAAAATTTCCATCATCATCCAAAGTTAGATCATTAGCTTAGTACTCAATAGAAATAAAAGAGGAAAATAACAGAAACACGTTTTACAAACGTTTCTTCCACGCATTTTCAATTTTTTAGCAATAGAAACTCTAATATAATAAAACAAAATTATAAACGAAATCATACGTTTATTGCAACTACAACAAACAGCGGAATGAGACAACTTTAAGCAATTGATAATGACACTTGTTTATTTTTGACAGCTATGTTTCTTTTTATGCAATGGACATTAAAAAGGTATCCAAACACGATCAACTTAAAGTGGACTTGTTCTTTCATATAATTTTTGGCTATTATAGGTTATGATGGAAATTTCTACCATTATGCAAAGAAGGGTTAAAAGAATCTCTAAATCCATTGATCCCCACTTCAAAACATTCAATTTTAGAAGCTTTTCAAAAGTTGTGGTATTTTATCATATAAATTCTCTTGCATGCAGGGAATTGTAAATTTATTTCGAGATTTGTAACGGAGACTTCCTATGTGATTCACATGACTTGCTCTTCAGTCTGTATTATACACAGTAATGTGTCATTTACAGTAATCTCCTGTAATTTAGTAATGTTGTATTTATTTTTGTTACAGGAATCTTTAGAATAATAGGAGGAATGTCATGTAATTTAGACTGCTCACAGAAATTTGTGACTGACGGTTATTTGAGCAATTAATTAATGAAGAAAAAGAAATCATATATTCACTTTATTATAAAACTAGTGACAAAGAGAGGTTTTGACTTTGCCGAATACTTTCTAGGTCAAAATGCCACCGAAATGATTTGATTGAAAAACATCTACTTAGTTGGGTAATTTAAGAAGAATGAATCAGAAAAAGAATTCGATGAACTGACTTAAAATCCTTTAAAAATAAATATTTTTGATATCAGAAACTTCCAAAAAACAAATCACCTTTTTAAATATAAATTAAAAAATTAGTTCAAATTATCCCTAAAAATGGTACTTTACAGAATATCAACTTATAATTAAGGTTTAAGGAAGAGACAGATTACATTTTAGAGCAATTTACATTAAAGAGATAAAAATCCTCAACAAAAAGTAATACCTTCATTTGTATACACTTAATCTTGTCGAATGACTTGAATCGAAAAAATGTATAAAATATCGAGCAAAGCTTATAGAAATGCAGCTATAAAAAATAGTTTTCCCAACGGAATCAAAATATTATTTTTAATGGGGTTAATAAGGACCACAAAAAATTCTTACATAGAGACACAGCCTTACAAAACAATTAGTAATTGGTTTTTGAAACGAAATCGTCCATTTAGAATAGCGCAATTCAAAGCAGAAGATGGTTGCAAGTAGGAACTTGGAATCCATGAATGTAGTTTGGCTGACGCAATGGGATAAAATACATATTAAAAAAAAAAAAAAACTAAATGGCCTATCAAACCATTTCATTTTTTTATTGATAATTTCCATGTTTCATCTATCACACTAAAAGAATTACATAAATAAAAAATCTCTCAAAAACAGGTTGGATGTACATCGTTTTCAGAGCTGCTTCGTACTCTGGTCTAGACAAAGACGATAATTTGGGAATTTCGAAATATTGTAACCATTCTTGAATCGTGCCATTCGACTCAGTTTTTTAATCAATTACAACTAAAGCCTTGTCTTTAAAAGTTAAAATATGACTTTCTTTACAAAAAGATTCCTAAAGAAAATAATTCCTACATATGTAGGCATTTAAGATTTTTATCTCTTAATAGACTATTTAATAAAGAAATGTCTAGTTAACTTTGAATTTTATTTGTAATATATGAACGCAAGGCAAGTGTGAAATACGACTACTGTTAACAAGTATCTATTTATTTTAGAAAACTTTTTCTTAAAACTCTAATCAAATATAATATTATTTTAAAAAGCTGATAACTTTTTTTAGATCTTAGATTACAACACGATTTAAAAGAAACGTCATAAGTTTGGCGACTACCGCTTTAGAAAGCGCCGTAACTTGGATTTCTGCCACCTGGGCCGAATACTAAATTTGCCCCTCTTCTTTTTTCCAATTAAATAAGAAAAAATCTATTATTCTGTTCAGTTGGATTCAAGGAGAAAGCTTTCATGATTAATTGATTTCGCGCAATTGTTTCTTCAAAGCAAATTCTGCAATTCATGTTAATTTCCATTGATTGCCAACGCTTGTCAGTCTAATCATTTTGACCACACAGATCTTAAATCCTCTTCAAAAGATTTTAATGTGGAGAATGTTCCCCAGGTTACATGATGGTTAAAAAATATAGTTATAATGCACTACATAACATTACGGCTATATGTTTAAATCTAGAGTCAAAATTTAGTTGTACCAATTGTCAATAAGTTCTTTTGAAATGAGCCTTCATGGGAAACGTTTGATAAATTATTTACTGTTTTTCATATTTCATAATATATCAGTTTATTTTTTAAACTATCAATATACTC
>JAPDSC010054306.1:12869-35498 GCA_026290005.1 Latrodectus geometricus
TATCAATATACTCAATATACTTTCAATATATCAGTTTATTTTTTAAAACTGATATAATAATATTGTTTAATTTGTTGGGGCAACACAGATAACTTTTTGCCTTTTTGAAGGATTTATATATCTAAATTTTATAATTTACATTTCTTTAAATTGTATTTATTATTAATTTTATTATATATATAACTGTATTTCTTTATTTTTTATTTCAATTTTAATTCTATACATACTCAAATGTTTTTGTTTTCGTTAATTTTTAACGTTCAAAAATATCAATCTCTTAAAATATAACTAAATGCCGAAACTTGCATTCCTTGGACCGTGCGCTGTGAAATATAACTAATTGAAACCAAGAAATTTAGATATTTCTATAATATAAATCCCATGCGTTTGAGCTGTGTAAATTTCGATTCATTTCAATTGTATTTTTTATGTAACATTGTCCTTTTATATATTATTTTTATAAGAGCATCCCCTAAGTCCAAATTAATTGATTTTTGAACAGTTATTTATTTTATTAAATCTAGAACACATTTGTAAAAAAAAAAAAAAAAAATTTATTAAGATTTTTATTGATCTTGGGAATTTTTTTAATTGATTCACTGCATACGATGTCAAAGTCAACGTTGTGCGATCTGTTTTGTTAGTTTGATGCTCAAATTATTAAATTCGAATCTTATAAGTTACAAGCAGTTTCGCACTGAGCTTTATTTTACTATTTTATCCATTTATGTTCAATTTGTCGCCATTTTGTCTCTACTGTTTTCCCTGATAAGCATTTCAATGAAAATATTTTTTAAAACGTTATTTTGTTCTACTAAAGTATAAAATGACAGCTAAATTTTAGTGGTACGTACTTTTTAACGTTACCACAGCTAAATTCGCCACAAAACTTAAGTAAAAGTAGTGCTTAATCTACTGTTTGAAAATTTTTTTTACTAATTATGAAATGTTTATTTATATTTATAGTTTACAGATAAATCTAGAAATTTTCTGATTATAAGAAAAATTTCTTTGAAATTCAATAGGCTTAAAAAGCTGTGGTGGCGTTAATATGTATGTGCCATTTCAGCTATGTGGTTATTTTGGCGTAATTTGGCAACTGCTGGTGATAAAATATAAACTGATTAGGAGCTACTTTGATATACCCCCCCCCCAAATCGGAAATTTGGCGACTTTTTTTCTCACCAAGCAAAATACCTGTTTTTGGCGCATTTTTTTCTCGCCAAGATGGATTCTCGCTAAATACAAATAATAAATACATAAAAAACTTTTTAAAAAAAACTCAGAAAATGGTACAAAATACAAGAAAATACTAAATGTGGCAACAGCAAAAATCTAAAAGCTAAAAAAACCTAAATTAGCAACACCAAAATAAGAAAGAGCAACCCTATAAAGTCCGTAGGGAGTGCCAGATTTGGCGCGTAATTTTTCGGGGGGTATATCAAAACCAATTACAAATAGGCAAGTTAACATCTCTGTGGATAGATTAACACCAGTTTATGTATTACAATCTAATGAACTTCAGAAAATGAATTTTGCAATGGAAGATAGCAATGAATTAAAAATAGAATTCTCTGTTAATGCAATAATAATAGTAAAATTGATTATTTCATGTATCACCATTCATATTGACTTCCTCTACTTTTCATAATGATATTTACTTCCTGTTTTATAATAAATCATGTTTTCGGCATTATGAATCCTTCAATTTGTTAGTTTTCTAATATTGAAAGTTATTTTAACATAATATTTTTCTTGAAACGAGTTCTTAGCTTTTAGCCATAAAATTTTACAGGTTGCTATAAGCAAGGATCACAAACTTTTTAGCAATTTTTGTTTGCATTCATTTCAATGGTGATTTCCATGAAGTTTTAAATTCGAGTAAGTTATCTTAAGAAAATTCATATAAAATTATTCTATTTAGTAAATGTACGGTTAATTTGCGCTTTAGGTTCCTTACTCACCAACTCGCGATTTTGATGCGCTTTTTCGCGCATGCTCATTAATTACTCTTTTGTTTTAGCCTTTTCATTGGTCACTAATTAAGTTTCACTTTGAAATAGCGGTGGGACTTTCGCCATGGCATGTGGGGTTTTGAAAACTCGTCGAGTAGAGGACCTAAAGCGCATTTTCACCAAATTTACAATTCTTTATATATAAAAATATTTGAATTTTTTATAACATATTAATACTTGGAACTACGGTGAAAATGCGCTTCAGGTCCCCTACTCTGCCAACTTGGCGAAAGTGTGCTGTGGGTCCCGTACTTGGCGGGTTTTCAAAAACGCGTTGCCATGGCGATAATGGAATATGATTTTTATCGGTTTTAAACTAATTAGCAACCAATGAAAATGACCGATTTTTCAAACTGAAACTAATTAACGACCAATGAAAATGCTAAAAGAAAAAACCAATTAATGAGCAAGCACGAAAAAGCGCAAATTATTTCCTCCGGAAGTTGCCATAAAGAGCTCATTAGGTATAAAAACGTCTGGTTTACCACGCTTGGTGCATTCATCGCCAAGTTGGCAGAGTAGGGGACCTAAAGCGCAGATTAACGGGAACTACTTTGATATACCCCCCCAAATCGGAAATTTGGTGAATTTTTTTTTCGCATAGCAAAATACCTGTTTTTGGCGCCTTTTTTCTCGCCATGATGGATTCTCGCTAAATGCCAATAATTAATAACAAAAAACTTTGAAAAAAGAACTCAAAAAATGGTACAAAATACAAGAAAAAAATAAATTTGGCAACAGCAAAAACCTAAAAGCTGATAAAAACCTAAATTGGCAACACCAAAATAAGAAACAGCAACCCTAAAAAGTCCGTAGGGAGTGGCAGATTTGGCCCTTAATTTTTGGGGGTTGTTCCTAATACTTAATATTTTGATAGGTATCGTTAAAATTAAAAAGTTCAGAATTTATTAGCTACTAGAAAAATATTTACATTAATGATATTTATTTAGGTTAGACTATACTTTAGGGTGCCCATTTGATTCTCGCCAAGTTGTGATCGCCAAACTGGGCAAAATTCAATCATATTTTGATTGCAACAGAGCAATTGATTGTTCTTTGCCAACAAAAATCATCAATAAAATCGATAGCCAAACAAAAATCGCCTTGTTTACCATGAGGGCACCCTGAAGTATAGTTTTACCTTTATTTAAATCAGTTCAATATTTAAATAATACAATTTTACACCTCCTCGGACTTTCCTTAATCACCCACGATTTTCATAAAAAAATATCGCAAAGCACGGTGATAAATTATAGATAATAGTAATCCACGATCATGAGATAGATGTCATGCAAAGTTTAAAGTTACGGTCACATCAGCTATTTTCCTAATTTAAATTTTCAATTCTCCAGAGATTTCTCGAATCTCATGAAATTTTGTTTCTTTTTCTTTTTTTTAGATCGATACTTCTAGTTAAAATTGGTTTTCTAGGTCTACATTCCTAAAATTTTTCGGCATTGTTTTTAAAATTACAACCTTTGAACTAAAAATTATTTGGTTATATTGTAGTTTAGTTCCCCTTTCTCACCAAATTGGCGATAAACTCGCCAAGCAGGGGACCCATAGCATATTTTCACCAATCCTTTTTATTTAAACACCCATTTTTTTATTTTTAAAATCATGGGTTAAAATTGTTTCTATTATAATTGGGGGAAAAAAAGTGTCACCATTTTTGAAAACGAAAATCTGATTAGTCTATACTTAAGGGTGCCCCTGTGATTCTCGCCAAGCTGTGATCGTGATTGATAGCCAAGCTGGGCAAAACCGAATAGTGTTCTGTTTGGCTTAGATCAGTCGAAACTCTGATTGGTTTATCATTTTATAATTTGAAAATCTAACAGACGTTGCTTTGTTTTTAAATGTTCAACCATACCTGTTAGCACTGTAATCGGTGCGGACAGGAATGGCGCGAAAAAAAAACAAAGTTCGCCAAAGGGCACCCTAAAGCATAGTTTTACCGAAAATCTTTATTCTAATCGCTTATCAAAGCGCAGTGTTCGTTGGAATTTTATGCGTTAAAGTTATGCGCTAAATTTGGTAGGACTAAATGGAAATATTGGCTGCATTTAGGGCTCTTTTAAACTTGTGTTTTTATGTTAAAATGCAAATTTATCTCATTCTTTATATCTGTGATACAAAGCATAGATTGTTTTGAAAATTCTATTTTGATATTAAAATGTTACGCTAAAAATAAATATATCATATCCTTTTTTGTACATAATGTGTAGATAATATATAATTGTACATAATATATATTATACATAAAGTGTAATATAATGCTATTAATTTAATGTGTAGAATAATGTGGGTGAAAATGCGCTTTAGGTCCCCTACTCTGCCAACTTGGCGAAAGTGTGCTGTGGGTCCCGTACTTGGCGCGTTTTCAAAAACGCTGTTGCCATGGCGATAATGGAATACGATTTTTAACTAATCAGCAACCAATGAAAATGACCGATTTTTCAAACTGAAACTAATTAACGACCAATGAAAATGCTAAAAGAAAAAAACCAATTAATGAGCATGTGCGAAAAAGCGCTTCAAATTATTTCTTCCGGCGGTTGCCATAAAGAGCTCATTAAGGATAAAAACATTCGGTTTACCACGGTTGGTGCATTTATCGCCAAGTTGGCAGAGTAGGGGACCTAAAGCGCAGATTAACGTAAATGTGTATACTAATGCTATGCCCATCTAAGGCCCTTTATGTATATAATTAATGTGTTAAATTAAAAACTTTATAAAATTTTTAAATAAATCTTTTAAATGATAATATGAGCTGCGCAGAAATTTAAGCAATCATAGAAGAAGAATCGGTACTAACGTATTAACGCAACCAGGCCAAAATTCGCTTAAATCGCCAAATAGGCGACGAAATTAATGGCGAAGACTGTTTTCAATCAGTGCTAAAAGCAATAGCCAAAAGATTTCCGCCTAAAAAATAATTCTGCAACTTATTCAAATTCGAAACCAGAAGGGTTTAATTGCTATTTTTTATTTGAAAACAAAATAATATAAAAAACTGTATTAAAAATTATCTGTAATTAATAAATGTACATTTTCTTTCTGCTCATACTTTCTTACTCAAACTTATAAATCGTGCCAACCTGGTATACGTAAGTACCGAAGAATCTTGCCACAACTCTATCACTAATAACAAAATCCTTTTGTCCAACTTTGATAGAAGAAATGTAAAAAAATGTGATAAGAGAAGTACTACCGTTCCTCACTCGTACTTTTCCCTGCGACTTCCGGTCAGCAGAATCACAAAGCTACTGAAATCTTGCTAACTTTTTCGCTGTTTTTGAAGACATCAGTATATCGCTCAATCTAAACTAATCATATTTTTAATTAATTAATTATTAAAGCAATTAAATTATAATTTTAATGATTAAAATCTATAAAATGTTCTTTATTAAATCAAATACCTTTTGCAGAGAATAGGTTTTGCTAGAAGTACCTTCAAAGGAATTAAAGATTAACGTCTTTAATATTTATTGTTATTAGATTTTAAAATGTAGAATTGTAAGACTTGTAAAACAATTATTTGTCATATAAAAGTTGTGTAAAATAAATATTAAAGTTTTAATGTCATAAATGTATCAAATTAGATTTTCTTTATTTCAAAATATAAATAAATAATTCAAAGCATAAATATCTTATTCGTGGTTATTTATGAAAGCTTATATTTTGTGGTTGTATTTCTATTTTTGTTAACAATTGTGTTACAATTGGGTATATTTTTTTAGAGCATTTATAATGAATAAAATTATTATAAATGTGAAAATATTAAAAAAAATCACACTTTGAAGAGAAAAATGTCTCTCTTCTTTTCTAAAAATAAGCAACTGCATCTTTTCTTTAAAAAATAACTGTTTCTTATTTCATCATGAATGTCATCTAGACAAGTTTCAATGCCAGAAATTTTGTTACGTAACGTTTACAGGTAATTTAAAAACCCGAATAATTTCTCTTAATTCAAATATTTAGTTCAAACTGTTTAAAAACAAAATGAGCACCAGTTGGAAATGCAAACAATGTTGATTGTTCGTTTTAGGAAGTTTTATTGATGAATTTAAAATAATTTTGTTCCTTTTCCTTGTGCAAAATCTCTTTGTATAATTATATTTCTCAACATTAAATTTTCTGTCCACAGATATTTTACATTTACTGAGAATGTTACTTGATAGTTTTTTTTTCTCTACGGTAAAAATCTGATTGATTTTATTTTTCGAGCTGTAACTGTTTATTATATTTTTGGCTAAGCTGTAATATCTGTGCAGTTCAAAATGTGACTCAGCGAATAATTCTTAATTATGTCAACATTTTTACAATTTCTTACATTTAACACTGTCCTGTCATTAGCTAGACCATCATCGATAAACATTGAAAGAACCTTAACCCTTCTTTGCATAATGGTGGCAATTTCCATCATAACCTATAATGCCCAAAAATTATATAAAAGAACAAGTTCACTTTAAGTGGATCGTGTTTGGATACCTTTTGAATGTCCATTGCATAAAAAGAAACATAGCTGTCAAAAATAAACAAGTGTCATTATCAGTGCTTAAAGTTGTCTCATTCCGCTGTTTGTTGTAGTTGCAATAAACGTATGATTTCGTTTATAATTTTGTTTTATGATATTAGAGTTTCTATTGCTAAAAAATTGAAAATGAGTGGGAGAAAGGTTTGTAACACGTGTTTCTGTTATTTTCCTCTTTTATTTCTATTGAGTACTAAGCTAATGATCTAACTTTGGATGATGATGGAAATTTTTAGCATATTGTTTTTTTCTAAATTTATACTAGAAATATATACTAAGATTTTTTTAACCATTTTTCCTTTAACTTTGAACATGAATTATATCAACTTGATTTATTTCACCAATAAAGAAAAAATCATGCAAAGAAGGGTTAAACTAAAGCTCTAGAAAATTGAATTATAACTACTTCTAGTGAAACAGTTAGAAATTTATATTTTGGAACTGCAACTTCAGTTATTTTAATCCCATGAGACCACTAGTTTAAATTAACTCTAGCTGTTTTATTTCTACGTATATACTTTAACACTTACCACATTTCATTTATAAATGTTTTTATCCATATATATATATATATATAAAAGCTTGTCAGTTTTTTAAACAGAGATCACAGAAAGAAGATAGCATGAAAGCTTGTATTTTTATTTCTAATTTACGAATGTAACGTAGAAAAATAAATTAAACATTTATTTTAAATATCAAACTTTTCTATCACAACTTTTTTTTTTTTTCGCTAAAAACTGACATGCATTTGTCTAGAATATTAATGTTTGTCAGTCTTATGCAAGATTTAGATGTGCAAGCTAAGTTTTCTCAAACTTTTTCCAATTAGATAAGTTTTTTTTTTAAAAATTATTTTCAAAAAAGCAGTAATATATGCATTTGAAAATACTTCTAACTCATAGTGAAGGGATTTTGCATTGTCATTTTCTTTATAATTTTTTGTATGAAATCTTAGGGGCTATTTTGAATTTTATGTGATTTTATTTTGAAGAGCTAAATGCAGGACTCGCGTGTGAAAGAGTGCATCATTAATACCAAGAGAAGCAGATTTGTCATATTATTCATAATGAATTTTATTCAATTTCTTATTTTAAACTCGCACCCAAAAAGGACATGAGATTTACTGTACGGTCACCCTTGGCGCGATTTTTTTACAATTGGTGATAAATAACATTTTCTTTCAACCAATTCTGACCAATTGCAGCTGAGGGATTCCGACCAATTACAATTTCTCTTGACGGTTCCCAACCTCATTTGTGCCAAATGGCGAGATTTTTGGTAATTTTTTAAAAAAAGTCGACAAGGGTGACAGTACAGTAAATTTTTTACCGAACACGGATTTGCAAGTTAAGTAATAAAAATATAAATTGTTGTGTTTAAATTTATGTCTGCAATGTCCATCTTATTGCTATTAAACCAATGACTAGTTCTCATTTTCACAACTCAAGCTGATCTATTGTACTTATACTGAAATAATGTATATAAGTTCATAGTAATGTATCATTTAACTAAAGAGAAATATTTAAATATTATATTTGTTCATATGTTTTTGTTAAAAAATGATGTATATATTTATTGTAACACCTCTTTAATAAAGTATCATTTAAAAAGACATTTTTTTAAAATTATGTTGCTGGGATTTTTAATGTTGGGGTTAAAGAGAAATAAGACACACTAAAAAAAGTTTATTGGCTAAATAATAAGACTGAATGCAGACTTGGATTAATTCAAGTACAACTGTTATTATAAAGAAAGTAAATAACATCGTTAATCTGCGCTTTAGGTCCCCTACTCTGCCAACTTGGCGATAAATGCACCAAGTGTGGTAAACCGGATGTTTTTATCCCTAATTAGCTCTTTATGGCAACCTCCGTAGGAAATAATTTGAAGCGCTTTTTCGCTCATGCTCATTAATTGGTTTTTTTCTTTTAGCATTTTCATTGGTCGTTGATTAGTTTCAGTTTGAAAAATCGGTCATTTTCATTGGTTGCTAATTGCTCTTGAAAATCGTTAAAAATCGTATTCCATTATCGCCATGGCAACAGCGTTTTTGAAAACGCGCCAAGTACGGGACCCACAGCACACTTTCGCCAAGTGGCAGAGTAGGGGACCTAAAGCGCATTTTCACCGATAACATCAAACATGTATTCTTTTTACTCTAGAATCTAAAGCTAAAATTGATCAATATGCTGATGAGAAAAAATGAACAATAGTCTTCTTCCGACAGCAAATAACACGGCTTCCTATATGCTTTCTGTTCACTTGGTGAACGAAAATTGAAAGCTCTCAAATGGCCTTTTGGAAATTGATTTCTTTCCTTTTTGCCTTACAGTGGAGGCTTTCGTGACATGCGCCACGAACGATTCCTATGCTCTGGGAGCCCTGGTGCTGGCGCAAAGTCTGAAGGAGGCGGAATCGACAAAGAAGCTTGCTGTCATCATCACACCTCTTGTCTCTCAGAAAATCAGGTAAATCTTCCCACATTCTACTGCAACTGACTAATACTGTAAGCAATCTTCTTGCCAATTTTTTAGTATATAAAAATGCAGTTACAATATTAAGATATTTTACGACACACTTTATTTATTAAAGAAAAGGTTAAAAGCTTTAAAATTATTATCAAACTTTATTAAATTTGAACTCAACGAAATGTAATAAAATTATTTTAATCTTGTTGTTGTCGTGTGCCAGCCAGGCTGACAATATGGGGTGCGCTGCTCCACTTTTCCAACTGAACCCTATTTGGTGTGGAGTCCGAATTCCTCAGTGCACACATGCCATAGGTACTTGTTTATAGGGTAGGAAACCAATCACACACAAGGAAAGGACAAAGACAAGGAAGAGAGAGAGAGAAAGTACACCCATGCCCGAGCCAGGATTCAAACCCAGGTCCCACCCATCTGTAGTCAGGTACGCTAACCACTAGACAGGTTGGGTGGCAATTATTTTAATGAATATAGTAAATCATTTTATTTTGAATTTTGTGTTGAATCATTTCCATTATAAAGTTGCCAACCTTAATCTCTCGATGAATTTCCATTTACAAATATCTGGGCGTTCATTTTGTCTATAACTTTTAAAGTGGCCAAAACTAAGGAAGAATACCACCATTGCTTTCAAAATTTCATCAAAGGATACTAAGTCTGTTGGTTATGAAACGAAACAGCTGCAAGACTCTTGATGTCAATAGAATCGATTGAGTAGATACAAATATTATTTCTGACCAATTAGAAACTGAGGGGAGAATACATTTTTACCAAATCCCTGCTATTTGATACCAGTTTAAGAAATTACTTAGTTTCCTTAAAGCATATTTTACGTTTTCTATGAGGCCGAGATATTGTTAAACATTCTTCTTTGTTCTAATATCAGGTTGTTACGAGTGTTTCCACTTTTCAGCACTACCAAGGGCGCAATGAAAGGCAGCTTATAGAGTGGGGTAGGTATGACATCAATGCCCTGAAAGTGGTTGATTCTTTAGAAGTGACAGCCTATTGACATCAGAGGTATCATTTCACTAGGAGGGCATTGCGACCTATTGAGCGTGTCTCAGACGCCATTAGCAAACACAATGGATCTTCAATTCGGTCGGGATTCAAACTCATTACCTTCCGATAAGGATAACAAACACCCTCACTAACCAGGCCACCGTGGCCTTTATTGCAAAACATAATATCTTGAGAAGGATAATGTGAATAGATGTGGCTTGCTCTGCTCAGGTTGAAATAATTATGTACGTAATTGATACCATTATGGTGAAATAAACCCTTTTGTAATATGAAGTCCCCCAGTCAATATAATATGCTATTTAAATATTTGGCTCAGAATAAATCCTTTTATAAGATCCCATGTGTATCTGATAAACCAAATACAGTTAAAATTTCTCATGCATCATTTTACTGGACTTAATTCTTACAGTTTAACAACGCTCCAACATAATGGTAACTTTGCACTTTTTTCAGGTGAAGTTCAGGATATGGTAATTTAACAATGCCAGATTTGTCACTAATAGGCAATAATTATTTGGCTTGCAGATATGAATCCAATGGACTTGTTTGTTCTGGATTTCTTAAAAAAGACGTTTAGCGCCCACGACTTGGCCGATTTAAGGAGGTTGATGAATGTCACTTAAATACGCGTTTCTCTTCAGCAGTTCGTACCTCAGGTGAATTCAACTTAGTATTTTAATCATTTCATAAGTATATTCATGGACGTTTCGTATAGCAAAGTGGAAGGGTCTTCATTAAAATGTGTATAAATTTGCTGTTTATCTGATTCTGTATTTTTGTTTTGGCTTTTGAAAAATGCAGAAGGGTGAACAACTCTGAACTCAATATTGACCAGAACATTTTCAAGGTACATTTTTTCGATGATTGCAAAGTTTAGAACCTGAGTGATACATTGTATCATCATTTAAAATGTGCTGCTATACAAATATGGGGTATTGGTGAACTTAACGAATAAATTGTTAGCAATTTTGCATTTGTAAGCATTTCAACTATTATAGGTCATATTTAAATATGTCATTTAAACAAATTATGATAATGAATACATACACATTCACAAGTTTCATTTGAAATATGCCATTAGTTTGAATTTGTACTTTTCATAAATCTCAAAAATGTCATTCTTTTACTTTGGGCTTTTTTTTACGTAAATAAATATGAAGAATGTGGAGTTTCGTAAGTGGTTTTATTTCACCTTTTCGATTGGCAGATTGTATCAAGCTCAATTTGTATATACGCATATTGACATTGAGACTTTTATTTCAGCTATTGTTTTCGAAAACTAAAATGTGAGCAATTGAACATTTTTATTAGTTATTCAATTTATAAATGTTGCTCACATTTTTGACACTGTTTGGTGAATTTATGGTATTAAATCATTAAACGAAACTTTCATTATGGAATAAAATCCTTGAAAATTATCGTATACAATATAAAACTAGAATATTTTTAAATTCCTCACACTTTTTGTGGAAAGAATTATCCATTTGGAATGAGCTGGGCACTTGAGGAGTGTAAATTTCGTCCCATAAGTTCATGAGGTAGCAGAAGCACGGTATAAAATAACTTTCAACAAAAGCTTGTTGACCAACTTTGGTCGTTGTTTTCCCTCGATTTCTTTTAAATAACTTTATATAATAAATGATATTCTTCTGGTGGTTTACTTTGCAGGGGCTTGTTGTCTAACACATTCGATGTCGTAGAAGAAGTGGATATCCTCGACAGCAAAGATGAAGCCAACCTAGCGCTGATGACGCGACCAGACCTTGGAGTCACTTTCACCAAATTCCACTGCTGGCGACTCACCCAGTTCAAGAAATGTGTTTTCCTGGACGCAGACACACTTGTAAGTATTCTTTCGCAATTATGTGGTCATAAACGTTATTATCAGTGTACCCAGTTATGTACAAAAACGCCCACAGTGAGACAAAATTATTATTTTAGTTTTTAGCTTAAGTTTGTTTTAAATTTATTTTTGTATTATAATCACGTCACCCATATAAAAATAAACATAGAAACTTTGTTTGCGTATGAAATAACTTCACATCAGACTAATGAATAATTAGTCACAAAAAACAAAGTTTTTGAAATTATTTTACTTTTGTGAAAGAAATTCAATAGATAAATGTTAGATGAACCCAAAACAGCTGCATAAATTTATTTAGCATTGAGTGCAAGTTTCGAAAATGAGGCTGATATGAAACATTATTGCAGATAAGTTATTTGAAACAGATTTTTCTTTGAGGAAAATGGCTTACTTAATCATATATATCATCAAATAATATGTTTACTCTAATCAAAACAGAGAAACATTTAGCAATTGTAGACCGTTAAAGCATATTTGGTTTTCACGAATAATTGTTTCTAAAAGCGCGTAAGAGAGTTCTTGGTTCCTTCAGTGCTTGCAATAAGCCAAAATTACCAGAGGATAATGCGTGACCACATTGTGTTCAAGCTTTTTTATCCATAAGATTTTATTGGTTCCTTAGCTTGTGCTTGTTCTGCGAATTCATCAGCCACAGCAACAAGCCTGGGCTACTACACCAGTTCAATTTTGGCAACATGTGCAAGTCACATGAGCTTCTACACCATTAGGATACATCCAAAGCCTCTTTTATTTTATGTCAGGGTGTGTGGCGGCGGTTACAGTGGCAGTGACACTAACTACTAAGTTTGTAAAGCCGTGGTAGCTGGTGGATTAAGGCGTCGTTCCCTCATCGGATGGTAGGAGTTCGAAAAATAATTTGACCGAAGATTTGGCGTCTTACTGTGGATGAATGGACCAAGTTAAATAGTCGCAATGTCCCTTGACCTTCAAAGATAGCAGGTCAAGTATTAGGAGATTTCTCTTTGGTTCGCCAGCAACAGTGAGACAGAAAAATATGCTGGTGAAAAAAAAAGCTAATTTTTTTTTATTATTTTCTTTTTTAAGAGGATATAATTTCAACCATAATATCTTTGTATGACATATTAGCAGAATACTAAATTGTGCTTTGCATCTTTGTCATTTTTAATTTTGCATTTTGGCTGGTTAGCAATGTAAATTATCGTATACATTTCTTTTTTGAGATATTTTTTTTTCTGTCATGAAATAGTAACTGAATTTAATGTTATAAATAGCTATATGTAAACAGCATTTTTAATGAATGCTGACACCTGACCTAATTTAAGAAAGAATCTCTTTTGGCTCCATTTTAAATCGCATCCCTTTGCTTTATGATAAAAATAAAGTCTATGAATGATTGCTTCATTATTGAATTGATTTTATTTTAAATTTCGCCTACATTTAAAAGTATTAAAATTTTTGTGATTCAGAATAAGCTTTAGTCCGAAAACTGTGCATTTCACTTGCGATAGGATCTTCCTCTGAAATACCAAACTTTTTCTTTGTATTAAAATACTTTTAACCCTTCTTTGCAGGATTTTTTCTTTATTGCTGAAATAAATCAAGGTGATATAATTCATGTTCAAAATTAAAGGGAAAATGGTTAAAAAAAATCTTAGTATATATTTATTGTACACTACTGGCCATTAAAATTGCTACACCAGGAAGAAATGCAGATAACAAAATGATATTTATTGGACAAATATAATATACTAGAAATAACAAGTGATTAAATTTTCAAAAAATTTGGCTGGATATATCCTGAGAAATCAGTACCTAGAACAACCACCTCTGGCAGTAATAACAGCAGTTATACGCCTGGGCATTGAGTCAAACAGAGATTGGATTGCATGTACAGTTACAGATGTCCATGCAGCTTCAACACGATGCCACAGTTCATCAACCGTAGTGACTGGCGTTTGGTGACGAGCCAGTCGCTCGGCAACCATTGACCAGACGTTTTCTATTGGTGAAAGATCTGGAGAACGTGCTGGCCAGGGCAACAGCTGAACATATTCCGTATCAAGGAAGGTCCGTACAATACCTGCAACATGCGGTCGGGCATTATCCTGCTGAAACGCAGGGTTTCGCAGGGCTTGAATATAGGGTAGAGCCACGGATTGTAACACACCAGAAATGTAACGTGCACTGTTCAAAGCACCATTAATGCGAACAAGAGGTGACCGAGACGAGTATCCAATGGCACCCCATACCTTCACGCCAGGTGATGGGTCAGTATGACGTTGACAAATGCACGCTGCCAGTGTGCGTTCACCACGATGCCGCGAAACACGGATGCGACCATCATGATGCTGTACACAGAACCTGGATTCATCTGAAAAGATGACGTCTCGCCATTCGTGCGCCCAGGTTCGTCGTTGATCACACCATTGAAGCGCTCTTGTCTATGACGCAGCGTCAAGGGAAGCCGCAGCCATGGTCTCCGAGCTGAGAGTCCATGCTGCTGCAAACGTCGTCGAACTGTTCGTGCAAACACTTGTTGTCTTCCAAACGATCCCGTTTCTTGACTCATGGCTCGTGACGTGGTTGCACGATCCATTACGGCCATGCGGATATTATGCCTGCCTTCTCGGTTGCTAGTGATAGGTGGCCGTTGAGATCCCGCATGGCGTTCCGTATTACCGTCCTGAACCCATCGATTCCATATTCTGCTAACAGTCATTGGATCTCGACCGACGCGAGCAGCAATACTGCGATAAGATAAAAAGCAATCCCGGTACGCTACAATTAGACCTTTTTCAAATCAGAAACGTGCTGGTACGCATTTCTCTTTCTTACACGAGGCATCACAACAACTTTTCACCAGGCAACAACGTTCAAATGCAATTTGTGTATGAGGAACTGGCTGAACAATTTCCTCATTTAAACACAATGTAGGTGTCGCTACTGGCGGCTGCTTTGTCTGAATGCGCTGAAAAGCTAATCATTTGCATATCACAGCACTATCTTCCTTTCGTATAAATTTCACGTCTGTAGCATGTCGCCTTCTTGGTGTAGGAATTTTAATGGCCAGTAGTGTATAAATTGAGTAAAAAACAATATGATGGCAATTTCCATCATCATTCAAAGTTAGATTATTAGCTTAGTACTAAATATAAATAAAAGAGGCAAATAAAAGAAATGTTACAAACCTTTCTTCCACTTATTTTCATTTTTTCAGCAACAGAAATTCAAATATAATAAAACAAAATTAAAATCAAAATCATAAATTTATTCGAATTACGACAAACAGCGGAATGACAACTTCAAGCTCATTTCACTGATTGTGACACTTGCTTATTTTTGACACTTATATTTCTGTTTATGCAAAGGACATTTAAAAAGAATCCAAACACGATCAACTTAAAGTGAACTTGTTCTTTTATATAATTTTTGAACTTCAATGTTACGATGGAAATTTCCACCACTATGTAAAGAAGAGTTAACTTTTATATTTTATAAATTGAATATTGTGGTAGAATTTTGCACTAAGTTTGATTATAAAAATAATGATGTATTTTTGTTGAGTGTGCAACTCTTTTTTTAAACTTTAAATTCAACGAACTATTTGTCTCAATTTCAGTGAATTTTGGTTTTTATTTCAAATCATTTATGACTGATGTCTTCTCCTGAGAGAGAACACTTTAACGTAGTTTTATTCTTATAACTGCATAAGACAAAGACACACAATCTTCTTGTCTTGCAAGATTGCAGAAAGCTTCAAAATTATTCATTTGAAAAAATACAATTTGTATGAAAATATAATTTATTGGATAGATGCAGTCTATTAAGCTACTACCCGAGCAAAAATTTAATTCTAATTCTCTTTTATTTAAGTGTAGTTTCAGCCTCTTGTATTTTAAATGTAGTAGTAAGAATAGATTCGAAAAATAACTTTGGACATGCAAATCAAACTTGATTCTGTTCGTTGCAGGTCATTCAGAACTGTGACGAGTTGTTCGAGAAGGAAGAACTGTCCGCCGTGCCTGATGTCGGATGGCCGGATTGTTTTAATTCAGGAGTCTTTGTCTACCAACCTAGTGAGCAGACGTACAAGAACATTCTAAAGTTTGCGGTGGAGCATGGAAGTTTCGATGGTGCGTTGATTTAAATGTTATTTTTTCAGTTAATATTACACTCACTGCCAAATGTCTATTTTGACATATCAAATTGCTTCAACCTTCGCTGTGAGTCTAAAAGCAAAGTCTTTTTCTTACACTTAACAAGATAGGAGCTATGATTTAATGCTTAGTTCAACAGTTTGTGCATCTGTTACCCATCTGGTGTTCGCTGGATGAATAGTATGCTAATTCATCTGGAGTTAAATGAATTAGCATACTACATTTCATATGATTTAGAATTCTTTTGAAATGTTGGACTAATTCGAACAGAAAAAGTGATAAGAAGGGTATGAACAATAGAAAACATTTCTCCAATATGAGTTGAATAACCTTGAGTTTTTCGAATGTTTATTAATTGCAATTCATTTTCAGAAAGAAAGTAAACGAAATGCATGTTAAGAAAAAATTCTATCTTTAACTTTCATTTGGAAAGAGCGTAGATTTCATCCATCAAAAGAGATGCCTCTGTATCAGGCAACGTCTATTTTTTAAGGTGGTATCTCTTTGGATGGACGCACAGATGTCTTTTCTCGTGGAAATGTCACACCTATTGAGATAACATCCTGGATGTGTATGTGCGCCTTCAGATCGGATGCTTCGTGCTACAGACCACACAGGGCTCGCATCACCCAGGGGAGACGTTGGGGAAACAGTTCAGAATCCGCAAAGGACCAGCAAGTTTAATGAATGAGTATTGATGATGAGTATTTTGTTGTTTGTGGCTGGTAAGCCACTGTTGAATAAAAGCATGCATGTTTCTCGGAATAAGTGCACGGAATCTATATAAATGGAAGGGGTTTTGAGGAATGAATGCGTTGTTTCTTCTCCTCACGGCTTTTCCCGCTCCTCATGTGTGGGCTATCTTGTTAGCCAATAAGTAACTAACTTCCAATTTTTATTGAAACTTTATTTACTTGTTCAAATTTCTCTTGAATCTGCTTTGAAGACCATTTGGGGAAAAAGGCATTTATAAAAGAATTACTCTAATCATTCCCGTGAATGACATCAAAAAATAATTTCAGCAAATTTGATAAAAAAAAATCTGCAACTTTTTTCGTATGCGATTTAGCATGTCTTTTTTTTTTATTCGGTTTATTTCGTTGGCACCAAGTACAGTTTGCATTTCTAAAACGTCGCTCGTGGAGACACCATTGCGTTAATAAAAATTGTTTGCTGAATTTTAAAATTTGAGATTTCGCAAATGATAAGGAGGGAGGGAAAATGTGTGATTGAATAATCACATTATACAGTGTGCATTGAAACCTGTTTTGGACCGCGTTTTAAATGAAACTTGACGTTTTGAATAAAATTTGATTAAAACTTGCGTTTCAAATGAAACTTGAAATAAAACGAGTACAGCTATAGAAAACAATTGAAAAGTACTTTTTGATGCGGCATGAAACGTTGAAGGAATTGCAAGAGGACCGCTCTCTCAGCAAGTATTTCAATGAAACGGCCATTACTAAACTGAGAATTTGAAATCCCTGGAAATGTAGTTTGTTACATTTGAATGACGCACAATTTATGCGGTATGAAATACTCATGAATCGAAGCAGCTGATCAAACATTTCATTTTTTTTATGATGACTTGATCAAGTATGTTTTATTTCGATTGAAATTTTTATATAATACAGAAAAAGAGTGGAGAAATAGAATTGCACTTGACAAAGACGGCGAGTAACTTTAATCCAAAATGTGGATTCATTATCATGCAGAGAAGTTGAAATGTAAACTTCGGCATTGTAATTGCTTTTCTTTTATTGACGCGTCAGCTTGAAATAAATCATAATGGCGCGGTTGACTGATCAAAAGTACCGATTCCTTGTTAGGATTCTATAAAAAACAATTAAATTTTCGTTAGTGAAGCAAAAATATTTTATTCAAAATAATGTTTCAATGTATTCCAGCCCCAGTGGAAATATTTGAAATATAGCATGACGTACACAAGTGTGAACTTGCACGTCGTTGTTAGGGAAGTCCCGTCGTCCATGTAAATGCAATTTCCACGAGAGCTGAAGCTTCAAGTGAGCTCTTCGTAATTGAGAAGCCTCCCAGAAGACCTCCGGAGGTCATATTTTAGGTGACTTCCTTTGCAAACCCGATGAATCTTTGGTTGTGTTGGACTCCCTGTCTTATTAAAACGTATTGTGTTAAATACATTCGTATTGTGTTAAATATACCATCGCTCACAAAGCTGTATGAGATGTGTTGAAAATTTTAAGGAGCGGTCATTATGTGCCAAAATTTACACACATTCAAACAGAATGTAATGTAGTATAATGGAATTAGTGTCTTATACACTACTGGCCATTAAAATTGCTACAACAAGAAGGCGACATGCTACAGACGTGAAATTTATACGAAAGGAAGAAAGTGCTGTGATATGCAAATGATTAGCTTCTCAGCGCATTCAGACAAAGCAGGCGCCAGTAGCGACACCTACATTGTGTTTAAATGAGGAAATTGTTCAGCCGGTACCTCATACACAAATTGCATTTGAACGTTGTTGCCTGGTGAAAAGTTGTTGCGATACCTCGTGTAAGAAGGAGAAATTCGTACCAGCACGTTTCTGACTTTGATAAAGGTCGAATTGTAGCGTACCGGGATTGCGTTTTATCTTATCGCAGTATTGCTGCTCGCGTCGGTCGAGATCCAATGACTGTTAGCAGAATATGGAATCGATGCGTTCAGGACGGTAATACGGAACGCCATGCGGGATCTCAACGGTCACCTATCACTAGCAGCCGAGAAGACAGTCAAATTATCCGTATGGCCGTAATGGATCGTGCAACCACGTCACGAGCCGTGAGTCAAGAAACGGGGTCGTTTGGAAGACAACAAGTATCTGCGCGAACAGTTCGACGACGTTTGCAGCAGCATGGACTTTCAGTTCGGAGACCATGGCTGCGGCTTCTCTTGACGCTGCGTCATAGACAAGAGCGTCTTCAATGGTGTGATCAACGACGAACCTGGGCGCACGAATGGCGAGACGTCATCTTTTCAGATGAATCCAGGTTCTACGTACAGCATCATGATGGTCGCATATGTGTTTTGCGGCATCGTGGTAAACGCACACTGGCAGCGTGCATTCGTCATCGTCATACTAGCCCATCACCTGGCATGATGGTATGGGATGCCATTGGATACACGTCTCGGTCATCTCTTGTTCGCATTGACGGAGCTTTGAACAGTGCACGTTATATTTCTGGTGTGTTACGAACCGTGGCTCTATCCTTTATTCGAGCCCTACGAAACCCTACGTTTCAGCAGGATAATGCCCAACCGCATGTTTCTCTATTGTACGGACCTTCCTTGATACGGAACATGTTCGGCTGTTATCCTGACCAGTACGTTCTCCAGATCTTTCACCAATAGAAAACGTCCGGTCAATGGTTGCCGAGCGACTGGCTCGTCACCAAACGCCAGTCACTACGGTTGATGAACTGTGGCATCGTGTTGAAGCTGCATGGGCATCTGTACCTGTACATGCAATCCAATGTCTGTTTGACAGAATGCCCAGGCGTATAACTGCTGTTATTACTGCCAGAGGTGGTTGTTCTGGGTACTGATTTCTCAGGATCTATCCAGCCAAATTTTTTGAAAATTTAATCACTTGTTATTTCTAGTATAATATATTTGTTCAATAAATATCATTTTATTATCTGCATTTGTTCCTGGTGTAGCAATTTTAATGGCCAGTAGTGTATAATTAAAAATAAATATTATTTAATTGCAAAGCACACACACAGAGATGCAGTTACAAATGCTTCATACAAAGCCACTGTCAGATTCATCTTGAACAACAAGAATAGTAACTGAATTGGCACTTATTATCTAATTGATCAATTTAGCCAAAAATAGGATTGTGAAGTGTTAAAAATTTTAATGATATTTTTAAAAATGTGCAGGAAAAATATCCAAAGCAGTAATTCTTCATCCAAACAAACAGATAAAATATTTTTAACTGTTTTTTTCTTGGTTATGAATTTACAGTTTGTGCTTGTGTTAAAAATGAAGAATAGAAAACGTGTAAGCTTCAATGTAATAAAAATAATACGACCACATTAAACTGCAACAACTTAGCTATGAATCACAAGATTTGGCGAAATATTTTGCTGAAACGATCGGCGATTTAATACGTCAGTACGATTATATTTTACCTGTTGAATGAGTGCATTGTTTTTTGTGGTATATAAAAATTTCAATCCAAAGGTGATATCATTAAAAATCGACAGTTTAGTTTTTTTCACGTTGTCAATTTCTATATCCAGCTCTTAGATACTAATTTTGTTAGCTTTGCTTAAAAATCCCTGTCCTGAATGTCGTTATGAAAAACAATTCTTAGCTGTTATGACCTCTGTATGTTGTTCTCGGCATAAAAATTGTTCTGCAAAAACTAATCGTCAAGGGTTTTCTTTTATATGGTCCACCTCACAAAAGTAGGTTTGATTGTATTGTAAAGAGAGAAGGCGCATTATTTAATAAATAGTTATGCCCTGTAAAGTGAATCTTGATTTCAAATTACATATTTTGAAGGATACTTTCAGTCATAATTTATCGCTCATTTTATCTTTATCAAAATGAAGTTTTTGGTGTTTTGTAGATATTTTGTAATAAAAAGTATTTAATTACAAAATATTTAATTTAAAATGTCTAGACAATTTTCACGGTCATCCATTTATAGTTAACTATTGTGTTTGCATCTTATTTGTGTCCAACGATTTTGTTTTGAAACAATCATTGCTGTTCTCTGTGAGCAGAGCTGAGTGAAGTTGTTTAAACAAAAATAGCTCTAACATTCTTGCATACTTGAGTAAATTTCACTTGCAGCTTGTCTAATAAGTGCAAAAATTAACCTTTTCCTTATCTGAATGAATTTTGAATATAAATGGGTTGAAGTTCAGCAATTTGACTTTTTAAAAATGATTATTTCTTTGAAATGAGTCACCAGAAATGTTAGTAATGACTGCTTACTTTTGAAGGTGGTGACCAGGGCGTGCTCAACATGTTCTTCAGCGATTGGCGGACGGCAGACATCGCCAAACACCTGTCCTTCATCTACAACATGAACGCCAACGTCAGCTATACCTACCAGCCTGCTTATAAGCAGTGAGTTTTTACTTGTATATTCACAAATTTCACCAATTATTTCGAAACAACCGCAAAGTTTATGTTTGATATATTTTTATTATTGCTATGGTAAGCAAAAGCCGAGTTTGTTTTTGAGGGTATATAATGTAAAGATATTCAAAGTTTTCTATTGACCCCACGTGTATCTATTATTTAAACGTTCTCTAAAATTCTTAAAAAATGTTTCTTTTAATATTATATTTTCAATAGATGCGAAATGTGTTAATTAAGACTGACAACCTCAAATATATAAGAAATAAAATTATAGTATATTTTTTTCATGTCTTAGAAAATAATGTGACTTAACTGTTATTACTTTAAAGTTATTACTTTAAAGATTATTTCTTGGAGATTTTTGTATAAAATTTATTTTGATTTTTAATACTTATTTCCCAAAAGTGTTACTGAAATTTTTCCTTTTAAATATAAATTCAAGGCGGCTAAAAAGTAGAATTAAAAACTTACAAATGTGCAAAATCGAACAATTTCTTAATGTTGACTCAAATAATAAGTAGGAAGGAAACTTGGAACAGTGAGGATACAATATCAAATAGAAATTATTTTATAAAATTAAATGGAACGTTCGAAAGGTGGTCAGGAGGAGAATTGTCATAAAGTCGAAAGCTACCCTTCTTCTTAAAAGACTAAAATTAAAAACTTTATACGAAGTGTAATTTTCAAGAAAGCTTTTTAAAAATTTCCGAAGATTATAACTCTTAAAATATTTTGATAGGGTTTTTTTTTCAACACTGCACAAGTCTTTGACATGTTAGATCTCACTTCCATCACACACACACAAGTATCTGTGAAATGCTTTCATAAAGATTGAAGAGTCGATATTTGTAGGAAGGTTAAGGGCTTTTAGATATATGTATATAGAGAATATACTATTATAATGCCTCCAGTTATGGAACAGCTGAAATTCCTTCTGCGTTAGAAATCTGGATAGTGCTCAACATAACAGGTATGCAAAAATAATCTACAAATCACATTTTGGTCTAAGAGACTGAGCCTGGGATTCTGAAAACACGATGGACCTTCCAGTAAATATATTTATTCTGAATGAGAAAACAGCTTGTTATAATTTACAACTGAATAGTTTTGAAATAAATATCTTTTAGTAAAGTAACTATTTTGGTGCGTACATGCATATATCATAATAGTGTACACCATTCAATCCATATCAGGAGGAACTGAATACTTATGTTGATATTCACGGTTAACAGTAGCAGCATTAAAAATCAACATATATGAGTGACGGCATTTTGTTGGAAAATCAATGTCAATTACCTGACCAGATAAAGTTTTCTAATATTCAGTGTTTAGTTGGTAGGAAAAAAAAAAACGCTAGAAACGGAGCTAAATATAGTTCGCAGCACAGCATGCAGCCTAAGCTTCTTTAAAAAAATATTATAGAGTTAATTAATAAACCATA
>JAPDSC010054306.1:35598-64294 GCA_026290005.1 Latrodectus geometricus
TATATATATATATATATTAGATTTTAAACTCTTATTCACATTTTCTTCATAAAAATGATTAAAATTGCCTCAAGTATCGCAAAACTTTGCATGCTACATAACAAGTGATGCATTTATCATAATTTCATCTAATATCTGGGATTGAATCATCACTTTTAGAGAATAAATTTCTACAAATAGCAAAAAATCGGTTAAAATAAATAAAACGTGCATGCCCACAAAAGGCGCTTTATTCAACAGTTGTAAAAGATATAATATTAGACGACTGATCGAATGGGCTTCATTTTGAAATGTAGACTATGTGCGTTGGTTAGAACAATTCGAAATAAAATGTACGAAAATAAAATTTTAAAAAAGGTTTATAATGTGTGTGTGTTTGTGCTGTGGATATTTTTCATTCTTTTACCTATAAAGCCTAGTACTGTAGCAAGCATAAAAAAAATTATCTTCTTTTAATTAATTTTCAAAATTATCTTAGCATATTTAATAATGATTTTAATCAATCGTTAGAGCTACCTACACTCACATAATTACATTCAAAACCACTCTGACTTCATTTATACAGTTGTAAGAATTGTATAAAGTCAGAATGGCTAGTAAAATATTATGAAATAAATTGTTGAAAATGATTCTTAGATATTACTTTATAAATAACAGTTTTACGTGATTTCAGTTATTATTTTAAAAATAACATTTTACTTTCATTGTTTTATATTAAAGAAAATGTTTAATTGCAATATAAAAATTGGAATATTTAATTAAAATTTTTGTCTATTTGCTTCAGTTGAAACAAACAAGTGCTTTATCTATGTGCTGAAACTCTTATTCTAACTTTTATATTGGCACATGTGTGCTAAATGGGTTAAAACATGAGCTTTTATGGAAAGATTCTTTACAAAAATGAAAACTGCTAATGGTTCTGAGCAGCAACTGTTTCTTTCTTTTGCTAAAATTATTGAAGTAATGCATATCATTTGTTTTGCCGGAATTCATGTATTGGTATTTAAATGTGGTAAATAATGTTATTTCAAAAAGACAAGGTTTTTATTTCAATCTAAAATTTTTGAAATCAAATGATATTATAATTACAAATTCTATAGTTATATATGTATTGATATGCAATGTCTTCCAAAATATTGATAAAAAAAATGTCGAAATGATTTTTATTTGGCTAATGTACGATATTATTTGGCTGTGTCCCAGTGTACGGTACGCTATTTTGGTGATTTTTTTGGCGCCATTTCTCGGGCGATACTTATTTTCTCCTTGCCAACTTCAACCTTTCTCTCCCGTTAAAAGATGGTAATTGATTTGTTGGTTTTATGAAAGTGTTTTTTGTCTTTCTAAAATTTTTGAAATTTATTGTTTTGTTGTATTTTCTAGCACAATTTTGTTGTATTTTCTACCACCATTTTCGGAGCACGACTTCGTAGAGTTCACGCTGAGTTTCTAGGTCTAACAAAAAGATACATCGACCGCTTGCCTTCGGAACATCGTCGGCGTCACGTTTTCCGATGTTGCGATAGCGAACGGTCGGTGTCCCGCAGCGTGTTAGGCTTAGGTACTTGGCGTGTGCTTCGCGGAGTCGTATTTCGCCAATAGTCGCCAAAAACAAGATGGCGGACAAGGAGCGTACCGTTCACTGGGAATTAACCTTTTTAATTTGTTTTACTTTTTACTTTTAATAATGAAATTTCTATTTGAATGTGAGAATATCACATTTGATTGATGTAAACAAATGTTAAAAATTTGTTAAAAGCATGACATTCAAATGTTTTGAAATCACTTCTTACTGTATTTGTAGATTTGGCAAGGACGTGAAAATCGTCCATTTCCTGGGTGCCATCAAACCGTGGATGCAGTCCTACGACCGCGACACGGGTAGGGTGCATTCTGACTGCCCCCACTCCCCCGAGCACCTGCAGCAGTGGTGGGACATCTTCATGAGGAACGTGCAACCGCACTTGACGGAGGAATGCGTAAGTACAAATCAACTTCTCTACTCGCCAAAAGCTGTACAGAACTTGAGCTCTTACATTGGGAGGTTCACGTACTGACAGAGAGGAAATATGTGAGTTAACCCCTTCGTGACGGGTAACGCAAACGCGCTCTTATCGCGGAGGCCGGCGGTGGCTGACGCGAGTATCTGTTCAGGGCCGGGAGATTTTTTGCTATTAAGCCTAAATCCAGGAAATTTCCGAAGTATCAACGCCAGATTCTTTATGATCAGAATATATGAGAGTATCACTATCACTACTATCAGAATCTGTTTCGGAATTTCGAGTAGAAGGTCTAATGTACATGTATCTGAAACCATATGGACATACAGTGCTATTTTGTGACAGAACTTATAGTTTTTAAAATGTTCCAGGACACTGGCACAAATACGTGACAGTCGGAGCTGAGTGGGAAAACGCTCTGGCACGACTGCGTGTTCGTTGCTGGCACGTAGACGTGACAGTAGGCGCGAAGAGGTTAAAAAATCTTAGCACTCCAGAACAAGTGAATACAGAAAACTAAATGTTACAACCAAGATCAGTAAATGGCATAAAGCAGGCATTTATTAGAAATAAAGTCATTCAGTTATCGTGTATTTCTGTTTAGGAAGGCCGAAATATTCAGATTCATTGACATGTTCAACTCGTTGCGTTCACATGATAATGAAAAGCATCGCTCTTGTGCATGCAAAGTAATCAGTCTATCATGCTGAAAGAGTCTATGCATGTTAAAATAAGTATTCATCCTGGTGCATCAACTCCTTCAGTTCAACTTATGACGAGAGATCCGCAACAACCACATTCAGACCACAACATCACGTATTATAATGTACAAATCAAATATTATAAAATACAAGTTTTCTCCCCAACATGCATCAGCTACTAGTTGGATTTAATCTAGAGCGCAAACATCTCTCTCTCGTTCATCTATTGTGAATATATAAAGTTGCTTTAAAATTGAAAAAAAAGAAATGTAGGCTTTTTTATAAAGTTACTTACAACAGAAATAATGCCACTTTTGCCTGTTCTTATTTTCATGTTAACACATCAGTCCAAGTCCCAGTTGGATTGACTGATTTTAGTACGGCAGCATGAAACCTCTCAAATTGAGAACAGCGTAATTTTCCATTGTCCTGTTCTCTGAACTGGTTAATGTCGAGCATTTCACTAATTTTACACAAAATTTTAATATTTCATTCAGATTTTGAAGAGGCCGCATGGGAAGATATAAGAATTGAACTTTCTACATCAACCAAATGTTCTTGAGATAGCTTTCGTAAGATCTTTGTTTCGAAAATTAAATTTGAATTAGTGTTTTTACTGTCGAAGAAACGAGAAAAAAACATCGGAAGAAATAAACAGTTATTCAATAAAAAATAAGAGTGCCAGTTTACATTAAAGACGTTTTTTGACAACAATGAAGAAAAGTCGTGATTTATGAGAAAAAAGCAATTGCTGTTTGTCTTTTGAATATTTTAGTGATTGGCAATGGCAACAAGTGGATTGAACGGTGTTTTAAAATAAGCATCAGCAGATATTCTGATTGTATTTTCATTGAAATATACTCGCGCGCGCGCGAAATTATAAATACTGTGACTTATCGCAATATAGTTCTACTTACTAGGGGTTTTCAAAATTAGATTTTATGACTTTTAAAATCGTTAACCCTTCTTTGCATAATGGTGGAAATTTCCATCATAACCTATAATACCCAAAAATTATATAAAAGAACAAATTCACTTTAAGTTGATCGTGTTTGGATACCTTTTTAATGTCCATTGCATAAAAAGAAACATAGCTGTCAAAAATAAACGAGTGTCATTATCAGTGAAACGAGCTTAAAGTTGTCTCATTCCGCTGTTTGTTGTAGTTGCAATAAACGTATGATTTCGTTTATAATTTTGTTTTATTATATTAGAGTTTCTATTGCTAAAAATTTGAAAATGAGTGGAAGAAAGGTTTGTAACACGTGTTTCTGTTATTTTCCTCTTTTATTTCTATTGAGTACTAAGCTAATGATCTAACTTTGGATGATGAGGAAAATTTTTAGCATATTGTTTTTTGCTAAATTTATACTATAAATATATACTAAGATTTTTTTTAACCATTTTTCCTTTAATTTTGAACAGGAATTATATCAACTTGATTTAAATCATGCAAAGAAGGGTTAAAGAGGCGGGAAGTGTTTATGAAAAGTTTTAACTTGTTCCTATTTTCATGGTATCTTTTTGTGTATTTAATGTTTCGAAGTTTATATATATATATATATATATATATATATATATATCTTATAGAGAATATCGTAGTATTATTTTTTTCGTTAAAATGTATAAAATAATTAATGAATATTCCAGTAAGAGTAAGTAGCAGCATTATAAGCTCTAGTACACTTCAACAACCCTCTTGTCGGAAAGTTTCTTCTTTGAGTCTATTGGAGCATCCTTTGTTCTTTTTTTCTGATCAACCATTATTTGGAAGAAAATTTCACGCGTTCTCAAGCTTAAATGTACGAAGTTTGAATCTTCATTCTTTCCCTTATACTTTGCTTTGTTTGGTTGTATTTGTTTAGTTCTTATGGATTATAATTTATGTTGCTTCATAAGGAACTTTTATTTTTGAAACATTACCACTTTAATGTTGAAATTAAGAAACTTTATACGTTTTATTCTCACTTTTTAAAGATAAATGAAATTTGCTTATTATAGATCTAAGAATATAAGAAAATCTAATTATAAAAATAATATGCTTACAAAATGATATATACATTTCGAAAAATAAGTACCGACTCAAATATATTTATGAAAAATAATTCATAATATTGTATTAAATGTGTTCTTAAAATGAAAAAGCTTTCTTATATGACAAACATGTATATTTTCTTTTAAAATAATAATTATTTCATTTGTGATAAGAAGTAATGGATTGGAAGCTCAGCCTAAATTTTTGAAAATAGTTTTTTTTAAAGTACTTATTGTGTCATTCCCTTCTAAAATGTAAGTGGATTTAGTTACCCAAGAAAAACAACTTAACTTAGCTATGATAGATTTTCAATACTTTTATAGCATCTGAAGGCAAAATTCATCGGTTTTCATTTTAATAGCTCATGCATTTTATCCATACCTTGAGAGCTTCGGCATTTAGAGTGGTATTAAAGTCACTTTAAGTCCATGTCGGGTTGACTCTAATAATTTGCCATGAAACCCATGTGCTTAAGTGACCGCAAAGTAACAAGCCAACCAACAATTAGTAGAAATGAGATTTTTATTTGTGGAAAGATTACTCATATTGTCTCAAAGTTGTCACTGAGGCTTAAATAACAATTGTTAAATTTATATGAGAAGACAGCAATAAATAGATGACGTAACCATTTCGATAATGCATCGAGTAATCAATGGAAAGTACTTCTAAGGTGACGCAGCTAATTTTGCCAAATAGCGAAGGGCCAAGATGAGTAACGAGAAGTGGCAGGATTTATAGTCACCCTACTTCTGTTTGCTGGATAATGTTAAACATTTTTGCAATATATTTCTGAAAAATAATGTTGACTTGGTAGTGAGGGAAACATAGTGGATGTTTTTTCTGCTCATATTACTGTGTCCTAAATTCTTCCAAACGTTTTTCTTCAATGTACCTGAAAAGAAATTAAACTTTTTTTTTCGTTTTGCAAGTGCTGCTTACAATTTTTTAAATCTTAAAACTGATTTTCTTAATGAAGGCGTAGAACAGAACATGTTAAGAAAGATTGAGCAAAAGCAAAATGACATATAAGGATATAAAAGAAGGCTCCTTGAAATTCCCCTGATTTTCGCTTCCTTCCAACTCTCAATAAACTCGAAATTATTTTTCCATAAATCTAAATTTCTATTTAGTGTAATACAGAGTATCCTTTACAATGAGTATTGGAAAATGACTTCCGAATGCATCTATAAATAACAGTGGATTCAAAGATTTCAAAACTCTTCAATTTATTAAACTCTATTTTTTAAAACATGTATACGATCTTTTACGGCAGCTTTTCATAACTCGACATCAAATGTTATAAATTTCAGCAAAATCTCAATTATAGAAAAATAAATACATAATATATGTATATAAGTTAAATATACTTCCTCTAATAGGTATTTTATTCGATATATAATAAGTATTATAAAGAATAAGTTCATAAAATTTCATAAAAATTCAAGCAGTGGAAAGCATACTGAAAAGCTGGAGGCTATCTTGATTTATGCTCGTAAGCAGTCTCGGCTAAGGATGTAAACTTCAAAAAACTTCCTCTTAAATCCTTGTATGATTGCATCTTCTTTTTATTCAAAAGTTAATAAGGTATCCTCCTACCTTCGAGCCAACTTTTTCTTAAATATTAAATTTAATTTTGTTATATCTTTTTTCGGATAAATTATGATATAAAAATATAAATGAGCCAAAGCTTTAATTACATATAGCATACTCTATGTGAAATTGGTTATTTTCTGTCAAATTTCAGTGAAATTTCAACAATATTCTACAGAAAATTATAGTAATGTATCATTCTTAATGTAATTTAGGGATAATATTTATGTAGCAGGTTCTTTGAAATGAAGTAAAATCCAAAAAAATTATTCTACGGTGAAGAAAAAACGTAGTTAAACAGCTATATGGATGATATTCCTTTTAAAAGCTGTAAATAAAAAAAGTTCTTATAAATTCCAAATTTCATTTTTTAGATGATTACATTTAAAACATGTAAGTCATGCATGTTATTACTTGAAACACCATGTTAAGGACTTAGAGATTTTGTGAAAAACAAAGTTTTCTGAGAAACTATCTCCTTCGTCTTTATAGCGACAGTTTCGCTGGTGATGTTGCCAATTCTTCTATACTGTATAAGCCAAATAACGGTCTCATACTTATGACTATCAAAAAGCATATTATGGAATGACATAAATTTAAAAAATAACAAATACCACCATTTTTCTTTACTACTTCGGGTTTGAAATGCCATTTCCTATTTCGAGTTTCAAAAAATGCAACGTATTTTTAAATTTCCGTAACTTAATTTCTTTTTGGTATACTGCAAAATGAAAAACTGCTTTGGAAATTCTGAATATTAGATTGACTCATGTATGCTATGGTTTCTTCTTTACTATGCTGAAAAGTTCAGGAGAATTCTCCATTGCAGCGGCATGACCAGCAGCTTTGCCAACGCCTAAGATGCAATTACCACATCAAGTGTTTTGCTCCATCTTGGTGCCTTTTCACCCTTTCTTCAAATTGCGCGGATGTGCCCCGATGGTTTCTTTCCTACTTTATCATAAAAATAAGAAGCTCTGGTAGTGCTTACATGGTTTCATTAAAAATCTACTTTTCTGCTCGGAATGGAAGGATTCAGGCATCGTCAGAGCACTGTATCACGGAAGAGATGAGTCCAGCTGCGCTCATGTCTAATCAACATCAATAGGACATATAAGCAAACAAGTGTTCGGGCTGAGGCCAACTTCCTCGACCCTTTCCAGGTGAGCTCATAGTTACTTGCTTCCGACGCAACATTTCTAAACTGTTGATTTAAGTTTGGTCGCCAAACTGTCTTAGATTTCACACACACTTATTTCTCAGGTCTGAAAACCGCTCATTTTCACAGCATAATGATTGTTTACAGAATCATTTCACAAAATAAATGATAATAACACACCAAAACTAATACACCTATCCCCCGACTCACACTGAAGATAGTTTCCTTAGAAAATCGTGTAAATCGAAATCGTGGATTCTTATACATAAAACCATGTAAATCGAAAACAAACTAAAATGTGCATAACTCAGTCATTAATTTCAACGTAAAATAAAACTAAATATATCTTAAAAACATAAAAATAACTGTCTATTTATAAAATGACAAATATATAAAGGTGTATGTATGTAATTCATTTTACACATAGAAACGAGAAACATAAATTAAAAAATTTAACCAGAAATTTAGTTACTGTTATCATTTTCGTAGACTCTTAATCTTTTATTCCTGATTGGTATGATATCACTTTCATCACTCGATAGTGGTTGATGCTATTCAAGTTCGATGTTAGATGAATCAGAAACAACTTCAGATGGGCGAACCTTGGTAATGAAATCCGTCATTAACAATTGTGTTTCGTTTTTGATGAAATCTTTATAGACTTCCTCCTATTGAGTTAAGCGTTGAGTTACCTGAAGGTTCGCTTGATGTACTGTGCCTTAAAGGTCGAAATTATATCTTGATCTAACGGCTGCAATAAAGAAGTCGTATTCTTGGGTAAAAATACAACTTGCTCATTTTCGTGATGTAGATCTTGAGGATGGCCTTGAAATTTAAAAACCGTGTAAAAGTGAAATCGTGTAAACCGAGTACCGTGTAAATCGGGGGATAGGTGTAGTTTAACAGCAATATAAACCATTCATAAAATATACTATTTACATTTTTCATAGCAATATCTAAATCCTGGGCAGACAGACAACCTCGGGCCTGGTGCTATTAGAGAATGTGCTCGAAATAAAATGTTCGTCAACACTTTTAATGGTTGTATTACAATACCACACAATGTTTTGGGATTCGAGGAAATTTATTCTCTACGGTGCTCTTGAAAACAAATATCAAATCTTTTGTTTCTTCAAATTTTCTGAAATACATTTTGTCAGCGAAGTAAAGTATATCATTTGTTAAAGTTTATCCTTACGAATTTTAATTTATATGTGTTATTTAAAATAGAAAATCTGGGAGAAATTTAATTTTAGATTGCTGGATCTAACATTTAGATTAATTTTAGCCAGGGTGGCAATATGGGGTGCGCTGCTCCACTTTTCCAACTGAACTATATTTGGTGTGGAGTTCGACTTCCTCAGTACACACATGCCATGGGTACCCGTTTATAGGGTAGGCAACCATTCACACACAAAGAAAGGACAAAGACAAGGAAGAGAGAGAGAAAGTACATCCATGCCCGAGCCAGGATTCGAACCTAGGTCCCACCCATCTGTAGTCAGGTACGCTAACCACTAGACAGGTTGGGCGGCAGGACCCTATTTAAATGATTAATTGCTGCTCAAAATTCGGCAACGAAAAAATTTAAAAATAATATACGAATAAATTCTTAAGATGCATAGCACTGTGTCATTAATTTATACAAATGATAAAAACGTTTTATTTTTTTCAAATGATGTTCTAACAAAGGGGATGCTCGTTTTTACGAACGATAAAATATTTCTCAAATTAAAGAAAAAGTTTACAAAAGAAAAAACAAGTGTCGAATCTTAAAATCAATTTTTTCATCAAACAGCTCTCTTTATTAATATAAAATTCTATTTGAAAAAATTAACATGCAATAAATAAGGTAAGCATATATGGAATAAAAATAGTAAAAATACATTTTTAGATGAAAAACCAGCCAAAGTCTAGTCATCAATTTTTCTATCTCACAAAAATACATTTTTAAAAATCTATTTTCTATTTTTTTGTCATAGCAAAGCATTTCACCTCAATCTCGTTCGTTATTCATGTGCGGGTTTTGCAGATATTTTCTTCTTGTTTCATATCCGGATTATACTCTCAATCATCAGATGTGTACTCTGAATTCAAAAGGTAAATAATTAAATTTTGGGCAGCTTGGGTTTCTTTGTTCATAATTAAGTTACTTAAGTCATCAGGTTTTTTTGGCTTAACTCTGCATGCACAAATGCTGGATATCATTTGCCGATCTGACTGCCCTGGCCTTCGGTTTGAATCCCATTTTGGGTTTGGAAGTGCGTAGTGGTTCGGAATCCATTTTAAGCCGTAGATCCAGGTCTAATTAATCTTTGCTTGTATAAAATGACCGTTGAGCAAAAAAAAAAAGTAAACCTAGAGATCATTTTTCCTGCTATATCGCACTCCTAATGTATTGACTATTGGACTGCGCTTGGACCGTCAATTTCATAAGCAAATCCCTGCACGATATTTATTTTTGAAGCCATTGATTATATTCTTATGACCGGAGTTATTCCACACGAATTGCTTCAAAGAACCAGGATCTCAACATCAACATTGTAGTTAGTCATTTAGAATTCCAAAGGTTCTCCTGAGAAAATTTTGATTCAAGTTGTTCAGTCATAAAATAAAAAAATATGAAGAACAATTAAAAATCAAAGATAAAGGAATAAATAAAGACAAATGAAAAAAAAACATAAAAAGGAAATAAAGAAGTTCGCAAATGTAATATGCTTCATAAAATCTTGGCTGCTGATAAATTCGTAAAAGAGAACGTTTTCTGTATATGATGTCTACCTGATTGGTAAATGCCTAGAGTTTCTGCAATTTAAGGTTCACTGTTGCAATCGTTGTTGAAATGGAGCCTGCTCATCTGTTTGGCCGCTCACCATCTGAGAAAAGACTATTGATGGACCTCTACAAACGATGCTTGATCATATGGAACAATGAGTTTCAATCCGTTATCAGACAGTTTAATAAAAACATACATTTTCATTTTAAAAAATGCTTTTAAAACAATCAAAATTATGAAAAGTAATTTCTTAACTATGTATCCTATAATCTTTTCTTGAATATCAATTATTTTCATATTTATTTATTAGATTGATGCTTAAATGTAGTTATAAAGACTGAAAACATAGTAGTTAAAAAAATTAAAATTTAATTATGTTTGATTTGAAAGTTTTTGTTTTGTTGATTAAATTTAAATATCTGATTAAAAAAAAACAGTGGAATTTCAAACTTTTTCAATTTTTATACAATTTTTTTGAAATTTGGTAAAAATATTAAGCACATATATTTAGATCAAAGAGTGTGATATTTAAAGTTAAAATATGAATTAGAATAAATTTTAAAAAATACGTACATTCGTTAAAAACTTTTTATGACATTCTTCATAAAATGTATCACACCAATAATAAAATGTCAGATCAGATAATAAATTTTAATTTCGTGAAAATTTACAAACATTTTTTTTAAAAACATTTGAAGATAACGTCATACTGTACAACTGTAGCTAATTCCATGTACGTGGAAAGAACAGTTTACGTTCAGATATTCATCAGAAAATTTAAATCTGAGAAAAATAATATTTTATATTTGTGTAGTAAATAATTTCGTATTCAAATACCACTAAATTGAATTTTATTAAATTTTTCATCAAAGTATGTTTCATTAATTGAAAGAAAATTAAATAAGTAATTAAAATTTACAAATCGTACTTTTTAAAAAATATTCAAACATTCAGAAAAATAATGTATGTTATAATTTATACATTGCTAAAAAGCATTAATTCTGAATATATATATATTAATTTTAAATCCTTACATAAATACATTGTAAATACAATAAAAAGTAATATATTTTAAAGATATTTCATAAACACAAACTATTGAAAAATTATGTAAACATATATTTTTAAGCATAAAATGTATAACATTTTTATCTTTTGATATTACTATTTACATTTTTCCTTTTCAAAGAATTAATAATTATGTTCTAAAATTTAAAATATACGCATCTTGAATAATTTTCTATGTATATGTATAAAATGAATTTTATTTTCTTCAATGTACACAACATCGTCCAGATTTTGTTTTACTTTTTTTGTTGCAATTTATAAAAATATGATTTTCTTTGATTTTTTTTATCTTGTTGATTCTTTCTTTACAAGTTTTAAAGTTTGAATACAAGGTTTTTATTGACAACACTCTTGCGTGTATTTGTCTTGTGCTAAAAACTTCAAAATTGAGCTCGCTGATGGCTAAAGTTTCTTCATATTGAAGTCTCCGATTAGATGTATCTTTTCAGCATCATACCAGTGCAAAGACTTTCATTTGAGTTTTCACAGACGGAAAAGAATATCATTAGAAGCCAGTGTTTAGTTGTATCTTCTTTGTAACTTTTTCCAGAGTGTGGGAGATTTTGCATGCCAAAGCAAACTAAGAAATATTTATTCGTATAATCGGTTATTAGTTGTTTATGTCATACTCACTGCACATTTTTAATCAACTGTTTCAATAAGTCTCTTCTCTTACTTTCAATTTGATTGTCTTCAGATATTTCAACAAACAATGACAACAATAACAGAAAAAAGATGGCATTAAAGTAGTTGAAAGATTAATTTTCCAAATTGATTCAACTGAAATTTGTTCTTCCTTTTATAAGCTAATGCAGTTACAGGAACTGTTTTTGCCTGTTGAGAGTACTAAATTATTAGATTCTATACAAATTTCCCCTTTATCATATATTTTTCTCTACATATTTTTAATATTATGCTTCTCTGCTAATGAATTCTTAGTCATAGCTCTACGTTGTGCTCACATCGTATAGGCATATGAGGGGAAAAATCTATGCGTTTGCTTAAATCAAGAAAGTAACCCTCCCATTTATAAGTAGTAATATAACAATGTAACGGTCATGCATTGGCAAACATGACCGATACATTGTTTTATTGTTTGATGCTCGCGTGTTTGCTGTGAACAAATGGCTCTAAACATGGTGATTTTCGCCATCTATAGAAAATTATGTATACAATACATTTTTGTTACTTTGATAAACCATTTGCTACCCATAAAAAAGAATTCAATTCTAATAGTCGTTTCACTACTTTTAGACTACAAAATGATAAAAATGGAATGTGATTAAGTATTTTCAAAAATATAGAATTTCTTTGCAACCACTGAAAACATAAAAATAATGCTTCAACAATCGTGATATGAAACTTCATTTGCAGTAAGCAAAAAGTTAAGGTCAAGTAAGCATCTATGCGAAACTTGGTTGGAGGATTCCAATATTGCTGACCATAACCGAATTTACTATTGTTGATTCATTGAGCAGGCATTAATTATTATCTTATCATCTTGTATCAAAATAGAGATAAATTATTCTTTGTATAATGCTATTAATTTTTGAGTAGTTAACTTTTTAATTCATTTAAGTAATTTAGAATATTTTTATGCTTATTTTTGCAAGTAAACTTAACCCCAATTGTTTTAATTGTGTGTGTGTTCTACTTTCTGTTTTAATTCTCATTAAATATTAGCCTATAAAAATAACTGACAATGTCTGCGCGATGTGTCATCCAGTGTAATTATTATGAAAGTTTTTAATACATTAGGTTGGGGAAAAAGTAATCCATTATTTTTTCGGTTGACGTCTGTAGTAATCGATATCTCGTGAGGTATCTATCAAACAATTTCAGATTTATGCTCGTTGGAAAGCTGACATTTGACACTAAAATATCCTCTTGCGGTGTTTTGTTTGATTCATTCAGTTACGAGTACAAGGTTTTAAAAATGGAAGACAACAAACAGAAAATTCGATACATTTTCGTTTTTCTTTTATAATGGCGAAAATGCTAACCAAGTGGCTAAAATTGTGAAAGGTGTTTATCGTCCTACATAAGACTGTAACAACCAGTTACGTACAATTTTTGTTTCGTCGATTCCGTTCGGGTATTTTTGATGTTAGAGATGCACCTCGCATGTGGATACAGCATCCTCGAAAATGTCTATAAAATATCAAAAATGATCGAAGTTAACCGCATGTCAGCAGTCGTAACGCGCAAGACCTAAAAATCTACATGAAAGCTGTTTTAAACATTCTTACAAAGTGAATCCAAAAGAAGTTACATAAAGTTCACGTAGAAATAATGGATTTCTTTTTCCCCAACCTAATACTTTCCATACTCACAAAATAATGCGAACTTTTTATTTTGCAGAAAGGTATTGCGGGCGAGCTCGCTAAACTGAAGCTGAGTTTTCCGGGGTCTTCTGAAAACATGGAGTCGAGAAGATTTGCCTGGGAGCGAGGACAAGTGGACTACATGGGCAAGGATGCTTTCTCCAACATAGAAAAGAAACTGGAAGATGCCATTAGGGACACTAAAAAGTAGATCACCTCTGTGTGTTGTCAACTTTTTATGTATTGTTCCAACATTTCACTTTTAGAAGAAAGCTTAAATGTAAAGGCATGAACTAACTTGAGATTAATTGCAACAACTCGAAACAAATCAGTCTAAGTCAGGACAAATCAACCATACCACCGAGTTTTCTAAGTCACCGGGAAAAAACTGCAATTAAAAAGGACAATAAAAAAGTTTCAGCTGTGAACTATATTTTCGCTTAGATTGAAATCACGATTGTACTAACAGGAAATTTATACTGACCACAAACTCTTAAAACGCATCTGTGCGCTCTATTGTTCAACTTATATTTGAAATTAAATAAAGTGGCGATTTCAAATTTTAGTAGGATTCTTAAATTTATTGAATTTTAGATTTGTTTTTATCACATCTTATATACAAACACTTACTGCAGAAAGCATATTTATATAAATACAGGTTGATTCAAAAATAATGGAACCAATTTCAAAGTACAACAAATTTTTATTGAATTAACTTATTTACATGAAATGTTTTCAATAAGGTTTCCTTTAGAAAAGTGTACTTTACTTAAGTGCTTAGGTTGAGGTAAAAGAGCTTTTTCGAGTATTTTTGGGACTATTTTTCTAAATTCTTCTTTGATTGCTTTTTGAAGCATTTGAATTTTTTTACTTTAAGCCTATTAAACTGTTTTCTTAAATATGCTCTTAAAATAATCACAAGGAGCACAATCTGGAGCAATTTCTTAAGAGAAATAAAATTTTTTATCTTTTAATCATTTTTTAATTGATATTGAAGTATGATTTGGTGCAAAATCTTGATGAAAAACGATGAGAATGTAAACATTTATTTTCTTTGTCATGAGCTTCAAAACATTATTCATTACTGTATTTACCACCAATTTTAGTCTTTGGTTCCACAAAAGATGGTTTTGTTAAATTTTGAAAAGACATTCTTATCTCTGTGTACCATTACAACTGATGGACCTTTTAATAGCCTTTGCAACGCTTTTTGAGTGAAATTCTTTTTGCCAAATATGATGAAAAAGTCTTGTATCCGCGTTTTGTATCTACCTTTTCTCAACATTAATTACAGGTGCCAAAGACTTTTTACGTTTTCTTCTTTTACGATCTTTTCGAACATCTGTTTTGTTCACTTTTAACAATTTGTTTATTTAATAACATTTCTGGCTGCAATACCTGTATTTTTTTGCTAAAGTTCTTTGAATGTGAGAATTTCTACAACGGTGTCTTTTCAAGTTCTTTACCAAAAATTTTCCTTTTGTTGGCATTTCTTCCAGGAGTTGCCACTAAATTTCATTTCTTTTTGAATTTTAGATAGTAATCTATTTGAAAAATATCTTTTTTGCTTTTTAAATGCTTAGCTTACAACAGAATCCTTCAAAAGCTTTTCATTTCGGGCATCAAATTCCGGAGCCATAATTTACTAATAAAAATATTTGATATTTTATACTTTTCACCTTTAAAAAAAGTGTATGTAAAATGATTATGAAATTAATGGAAGCAGTTGTCCTTCTAAAATTGTGGACACACTAGTTTTGAATCAACCTGTAGAAAAGGCTTCAGGAAAAATTTACTCAAAATATTGCAAAAGCCTAAGACAAGTTTTTCTAAGTTCACGTTTTTTAAAACAACCCTTTTTGCATGCTTTCCCTGTGTGCTGATTGCATGTTGCATGTGAATGTATGGGCCTATGTTTATCTTCTTTTTGTCAATTACAGAGAAAATTGCTTAGTCTGTAACTATTAAGATGAATAGAAATTAAGTTTATTCAACTTAATTATTACAATTATTTCCTTATTGCTTTGGGAATTTTTGATTTCATAATCAGAATCTAATTCAAATTAGTGTATTTATGCAGTTTTCAAATTCATAGGAACGCTTGAAGAGATTCATCCGTAATTATAATTAAATTAATTTATTGTTTGTCTTCTACGAGAGGAATTATAAAATGCGATTTTTTCTTAATAAACTTATTAAAAGCTATTTCATATTTTTCAATAAAACGTGCATTTTTACAAATTTAAGATAAATACGTACACAACCACGTGCAAGGAATGTCACTCGTGAGAGGTATTTCTTGACTGAATATGCATTTCAAACTAAGCACCTTCAGGTAACAAGAGAATGTCATTTCAATGATATGCATGATTTCAGAAAATCATCTGTTCGTGCTTTCAGTTGAGGCAGATTTTTCTCACGAACACCGAACATTATGTTGCAATGTATTCAATGTGAAATTTATTTCGTTATTGCTCTATTGTTACTTCCACAGAAAGACAAATCTAGGAAGAGTCCTATTCAGCCACAATTTCATTTTGTTGTTGTTGTTAATGACACTTGGCTACGCCAATGCCGCCCGTCACAGAGACTAGGCGAATGAAGTCAGAGAGAGCGTCTTCCGTTTTTCAATAGAGCACCCTCATACGAAGGGGGAAGTACGACTTTTGGCTCACAGATGGCAGCACCACATGAATCTTCCAATTTAGAGATTGAAACCAGAGAAGACCTAAAGCCTGGCTCCAATCACCCCCAGAGGTATTAATTTGTAATGGGAAAATGGAGGACATTGCGACCCGACGGATTTAACATGCCCCAGTCGCCATTAATGAACAAACGGATCTTCAGCTAAGCCAGGATTCGAACTCACCACCGTTTGGGATCGAGAACGATGCCCTGACCAACCAGGCCACCACAGCCCCACAATTTCATTATAGTGAACATGAATGTTATGCCTTGAATACAAATTCTAATGGTTTCTCCTCTCAGATGGTTATTCACCAAACTTTTTAATATATTTTATCTATTTGTACGTGTTCGCTCTTATTTTATTATATAAAATATTATAGAAAAAAAATTAAAAATTGAATTGGAAATTATTTTAAGTGTATACATTTTAAAACTAATTATCGAATGTAAATTTGTTAGAGCTCATTTCACATCACTGGATACCGTCATTAATAATGGGAGACGAAATATTTTGTTTTTGAGAAGCAATTAAGTAAAATGGGAGTTCAACGTCTTAATTCCTAATTTAAGCTTTTCTGGGCCTTTGTTTAGTACTTTCAGTAAAAAGTTTAGTAAAAGTTGTTTTTAAAATTCAGAGTGTGGGCATTTGAACTAAACATTCTTTTGGGGCAATTTTAATTATTTGCCATTCAAAAGAAATTTTAATACATTTTAAATATTGAGAAAGTAAGGAATTTAATGATAAATGATTAAATTTATTGATTGAAAATAAACTATGTATTTAATATTAGGTTGGGGAAAAAGTTATCCATTATTTTTTTGGTAGACGTCTGTAGTGATTGTATCTCATGAGGTATCTATCAAACAATTTCAAATTTATGCTCATTGGAAAGGTGACATTTGACACTAAAATATTCTCTTGCGGTTTTTTGTTTGATTCATTCAGTTATGAGTACAAGGTTTTAAAAATAGAAGACAACAAACAGAAAATTCGATACATTTTAGTTTTTCTTTTATAATGGCGAAAATGCTAACCAGGTGGCTAAAATTGTGAAAGGTGTTTATCGTCCTATATATGACTGTAACAACCAATTACGCACAATTTTGGTTTCGTCGATTCCGCTTGGGTATTTGGATGCTAAAGATGCACCTCGCATGGATACAACATCGTCGAAAATGTCTATAAAATATCAAAAATGATCGAAGTTAACCACATGTCAGCAGTCGTAACGCACAAGACCTAAAAATCTACATGAAAGCTGCTTTAAACCATTTTACAAAGCGAATCTGAAAGAAGTTACAAAAAGTTCACGTAAAAATAATGGATTTCTTTTTCCCCAACCTAAAAATATTTTTATCGAGAAAAATTGAGTGGGGAAAAATGTATATCTATGTAGAATTTAAATTCTAATTTAATTGTTAGAATTTTAAAATAACAAATAAATAAACATACATAAATAAAATAAAAATTAAATTATATCTCAAACAAAATTTAATTTTCGACTACTAAACAAAAAATCTTAGAATGACCTTGTAATATGTCATAAAAATTGTTTAAAATCCAGAATTAAACGATTTTTCTTGACAAAACATATCCGAATAAAAAAAAAATGTTTGAAATAATTCCATTTCAATTTCCATCACTCTGTAATTTCTGATCACATCTCATAGTTTCCTAAAAATCAATCAAATTTCCTCAAAATACCAGGTTGCTCTTTATTCCAAGGTAACTCCTTTATCTCCATTAAGAATTTGGAAAAAAAATGACGCGAGTTTTTTAGAATAACTTCTAGAACTACTAATGACAATCAAATGCTTTTACATAAGTCATGAGACCGTTGAAATAAAATTTAAACTACATGTGCAATTCTCAGAGAAACGCTTTTGATAGTTTCAATACGTTAAAACACGATAAAATCAAACATGTATCCCTTTTAATAGTTTAAATCCATCTGGTACCAGGGAAGCAATAAAATGTATTGAGTCATGCAACCAGTACATAACGCTATGAAGCATGGAACGCAGCGTTCTCAGCTATCGGAAGACGCTGCAAATCATCATATTACCCGTTACTTTGAAAATCTAAATCCATACTTAGAACGTGTTATTATCTTGAAATTTAATAACAAGTTAATTGAACTAACACAACCTAATTTTAAGAACTGATGTTCTCCAATATGTTAAAACAAGATTTAATAAATACATTTTGCAATAAATTAGGTAGATTAAACATTGACATTTAATTTCAAAAAGTTCAGGAAAAAATTGGTTGTAGAAATGGGGAAAAAAAAAAAAAAAAAAAAAAAAAAAAAACTTGTATGTAGAATTATTTTCACTCCCAGAAAAATGAGTGTCTTAAATTTTTGTCGATCTCACTTTATTTTCCTCTAATCTAATCTCATGCCACACTTGTGTGTTGAGAATACCTACTGAAATGAATTTCCATATCCTTTAGCAAATAATAAAAGGCTGATTTCATTATTACTTTTTTATAATAATTATTCTTTTCTGAATTTACTACTGAGTAATTTTATTACTCTAATTTCTTAATTAAATAAAAAATTTCTTCAAAATGTAAAAAATTCTCTGTAATAAAAAAGAAAACTTAATATTAAAGTATTTAGTTTCAGTTATACTTATTTCAAGTAAAATTTTTAAATTTTGAAGAAATTCATTTTAAATAATATAAGCTGTTTTTTTTCCAGCATTAATTTGTCAGAAAATAAAATAGTGAACAAATTACTAACACTGTGTATAACATATGAGTAATTATGTACCAATTTAGAGACTAGTAGGAATTTAATTACAGTCTTAATAATGAAGAATAAATACCGAACGTACAAAATTTGAGTGAAAGATTTATTTTTTAATTTATCTCACTGTGTACAAATACTTCTATAGTGCAATATAAGTATTTTCATTCTCTCTTTTAAATGTAATTTAGAATAAAATTTTTCATTTTATCGAACATGTCATGTAATGTTAATTAGTAAACTGGTAAAATTGTAGAAATTAAAAAAGAGAAAAATATTTATAAAATAAAAAAAATTTAGATTATTCACATGAAATACTTTTTAACTTTTACAAGTATAAATAAATTATTCTTTTTTGTTTGATTAGACAAAATAATAGGATTATTTGATTCTCCTACTGTTGTGTATAATTCCATGAATGCTTCTCAATAATTTTGGCGAAACTGTAAACAAAAATGAAACAAATGCAAAGGAAAAATCTTCTCACATTTAATTCAACCAATTTCATGGAGTATGACATAAAAAAGATGTCACAAAATTGTTTCCAATCTGAGGAACTTCTTTATATTTGGTCAGATACTCAAATATAAAAATGGCACATTTCGAAAATCACCGTTAAATAAATTATGTACAGAATCAATGCCTTTTAAATTTTATTTCTAAATAGTACATAACATAACATATAGTCTACTATTGCTTACTTTTTTTTTAAATAAAACCCGAATGGTATTAAAAAGCAATAAATAATATCCTGAAAACTTTTTATATAAATAAAATCCTGATCTGTTGGCCGGGCGCAGAGAACGAAGAAAATTTATATTCGCATATCAGTTTCTACACATGGCTTAAAATAAAAACTTTCTTTTTATATTTTTCAGGAGTTTTTAATTTATTTAAAGAGTAAGAGTTAAGTAAGAGAAAGAGTTTTTAATTTATTTAAAACAATTGACGCTAATTTTTGTAGCTCCCTGTAAGTTGCTTTATACCGCAGTGTTTTTAACTGATGGCAATGTATTTATTTTGTTTTTTGTTTCAAAATTCTTTTCGCCTCAAAAAAAAAAAAAAAGTGATTTTTTTTAAACTTGTTATTTATACTTTACTAATGAGTGTATAGAAAAAATATTTAATGCATCATAAATCCTTTTTTCTAGGATACCACAATCGTTATTTTTTAAAAACAACGACGATGACGATATGATTCTTCAAAAAATAATATTTTTTTAGCTGTTCAGCAAATGCATCTCTCAGTAGGACTTCGATTAAGACAGAAATAGGCAAACTTTTTCGATCGCGGGCCAAAAATAGAAAAAAATAAAGTTTGGCGGGCCAAGATGAATTTTCTTAAAATTTTAAAAACAATATACAAGTATTACAATTTAATATATTAATGAGATGAATGAAATTGCGATTTCATTTTTAAAAGTTCCTTCTATTCAGGTTCGAAGTGAGATGGACTGATTCTGAGGAACGAGGCTAAATGCTCATTTGTCAGTTTACGTCAGAAATAATTCTTTCTAAGGTTCATAGTTGAAAATACTTGTTCACATATACAAGATGAAACAAACATAGCACTGATTTTCTGGGCATGAGATATTAAATTTGGGAAACTTACTTTCGATAATGATTTGTTAAACTCTAACTTTGGCATATTTAGAAACAATTAACTAACAAATAACTTCCGCTTTTAACACTTTACCGATTGAAAACTGCCTGTGTTTGCTATTTCCTTCGATTTATGATTTGTAGAACAAAAAAAAAAAAAAAAAAAAAAAACGTAAACAGATTACCAGCTCTTTGAAAAAAAGGAAGAAAAAATATAATATTAAAACAAAGTAGAAAAGGAGATGGATTTATAATATATGAATATTTCTTTTAATTTGCCGTCAAATTAAAATTCTATCTGTGGGCCGGATAGAACCTTCCGGCGGGCCGGAATTGGCCCGCGGGCCGTAGTTTGCCCATCCCTGGCTCAAGAATTCAATATTCTCGTAACAAGAGAGATTGTTCAGGCTTGTGTTTACCTAATCTACACAAGAAACAGCATTTCGTGATGAAAAATTTCGCTTTTAGGTGGTGTTTTTATAATTATGTTAAAATAAGTACTTTTTATATGCGTCAAAATGTGTTGTTGTTGGATCAGCATACATCCCTGTCAGAGTAGGGTTTTACCAATTAAGTGGGTCTTCGTGAAGTAAGGACTGAGCAGAAGACCTTAAACTTGCCACCCCTAGAGTTGCATTTAACATACTCCAGCCACTATTAGTAAAAACAACGGATGTTCAGTTAAGGAAAATGACCCTGTAACCAACAAGGCCACCGTGGCTTTAAATGTAGAATTTTTAAGTTAAAACGCCAGTCGTAAGGGAAAAGTTTTATGTTTTTGAATATTTTCATACGTTATTTACAAAAAGTATCTTATACAGAAGACGCTTTATTTTTCAAATCTCTAGTTTATGAACAACACGCGTTAGCAGACCAGTGGCTAGTCCCTATTCTGACTCCCCAACCAAAATATTGATTTTGTTTCCCATTTACTGACTAAAATTTTGAAAAAACATATTTTCTGCGAACTTTCGCTCGAAAAAATAGTTTACTTTTTTTTACACTACTGGCCATTAAAATAGCTACACCAGAAAGAAATGCAGATAACAAAATGATATTTATTGGACAAATATATTATACTAGAAATAACAAGTGATTAAATTTTCAAAATATTTGGCTGGATAGATCCTGAGAAATCAGTATCCAGAACAACCACATCTGACAGTAATAACAGCAGTTATACGCCTGGGCATTGAGTCAAACAGAGATTGGATTGCATGTACAGGTACAGATGCCAATGCAGCTTCAACACGATGCCACAGTTCATCAACCGTAGAGACTGGCGTTTGGTGACGAGCCAGTCGCTCGGCAACCATTGACCAGACGTTTTCTATTGGTGAAAGACCTGGAGAACGTGCTGGCCAGGGCAACAGCCGAACATGTTCCGTGTCAAGGAAAGTCCATACAATACCGGCAACATGCGGTCGGGCATTATCCTGCTGAAACGTAGGGTTTCGCAGGGCTCGAATAAAGGGTAGAGCCACGGGTCGTAACACACCAGAAATGTAACGTGCACTGTTCAAAGCACCGTCAATGCAGACAAGAAGTGACCGAGACGTGTATCCAATGGCACCCCATACCATCACGCCAGGTGATGGGCCAGTATGACGATGACGAATGCACGCTGCCAGTGTGCGTTCACCACGATGCCGCCAAACACGGATGCGACCATCATGATGCTGTACACAGAACCTGGATTCATCTGAAAAGATGACGTCTTGCATTTCGTGCTCCCAGGTTAGTCGTTGATCACACCATTGAAGGCGCTCTTGTCTATGACGCAGCGTCAAGAGAAGCCGCAGCCATGGTCTCCGAGCTGAGAGTCCATGCTGCTGCAAACGTCGCTACTGTTCGTGCAGACACTTGTTGTTTTCCAAACGACCCCGTTTCTTGACTCATGGCTCGTGACGTGGTTGCGCGATCCATTACGGCCATGCGGATATTATGCCTGTCTTCTCGGCTGCTAGTGATAGGTGGCCGTTGAGATCCCGCATGGCGTTCCGTATTACCGTCCTGAACCCATCGATTCCATATTCTGCTAACAGTCATTGGATATCGACCGACGCGAGCAGCAATACTGCGATAAGATAAACAGCAATCCCGGTACGCTACAATTAGACCTTTTTCAAATCAAATCAGAAACGTGCTGGTACGCATTTCTCCTTCTTACATGAGGCATCACAATAACCTTTCACCAGGCAACAACGTTCAAATGCAATTTGTGTATGAGGAACCGGCTGAACAATTTCCTCATTTAAACACAATGTAGGTGTCGCTACTGGCGCTGCTTTGTCTGAATGCGCTGAAAAGCTAATCATTTGCATGTCACAGCACCTTCTTCCTTTCGTATAAATTTCACGTCTGTAGCGTGTCGCCTTCTTGGTGTAGCAATTTTAATAGCCAGTAGTGTATTTTTAAAATTTGAAATTTATTTACTTAGTTTCTTTTTATTAACACCTGAAAACTTGAAGCGACATATGCAGGCATGCCAGATCTTGTAGAAACAATAGTCGATGAAACATTGCTATCGGACATTTCATGGGAAAGACTTGTGATGCTGAGTCCGGTCCTCCCCGTACATCTTCTCATTTCCCTTTACACTAGAGAATGGGAAAACGTAAAAGTTTGAGCTCTTTTATTCTGTTTCTTTTGAACAAATCGATTTTTGAAGTTTCGTTTGATGATAGGGAGATTGAGTCAGTTTCATTGAGTTGCCACAGTTGTAGAAACGAACATATATAACAGATTAAATAGAAAATTCTAAAAATACACCAAATAGTATTTAGTAAGATGAAAAGTGCTCAAAAATATAGATTATTTGAAATAATAGTCTTTCGAAATTTGGAGAAAATGCTTGAAGAAGTGCCATCAAAAGTCCAATTGCTTATGGAGAAGAAAACAACTTAAATTGGTTTGACTGTCTGAGAGAGAGGATTCCTGTCTTTAAAGATAAATTCAACTGCTTTGCCACGAAGCTGATATTTCAAAGCTGCAAAACTTTAAACAAGACACAGTTGGAGAAAATTGTGTGATGAAATCAATAAAAGTTTGTTTTTTTAAGCATGAATCTTATTTTTAACATGTTTCTTATGCTTCTAATAGTATTTTATTTATAAAGGAAAGTTAAACAAGAGTTGATGCATCATTTTAAGAGCTGTTTCCTACAAGTTCGTAAAAATAAGCGTCTACTGAATATTCTGCTTCCATTGAATTACTTTAATGTGGGAAGGATTCTTCAAATCTTGGTCATATAATTTTCTTTTCATAACAACGTTAATATGAGGCAAGCATAAACTAGAAATTCATTCAAACAGACGTAAAATGATTTTAAAAACATGGAGTGAAGTGATTTGCCATAAAAATAATTATCTGGGCGTACTAAATGAGCAAAAATATAAAACAAATGCAAAGCACTTAATAAGCAAAAAGCTTCGGATTTTCAGAAAGCTTTATCTTAATGCGTAGTGCAATATAATTTGTCACATTAATCTACTTCATAATATGAACATATATCGCATTCAATTTTGTTTAATGAATTTTAGATCAGGATGCGTAAGAGGTGTTATCATCTTAATTCAATTCAAATTTGGTTTCGTTAATCATTTCTTGATTTAATTGTAGAGAAAAAAATTCTATGCTTTCTGCACTAGAGGTTTTATTTAGGACCACTTTCTTATAAGCGAAGGACCAATTTTTAAAGCAAACTTTTAGTATATCTAAGGACAATGGAGAAAAGTTTCTTTGCATCAGATCATTTTATGCCAATGATAATCGTAGTAACATTATAAAAAATGTCATTAAAATTCTTCCCTAGAATAAAAGATGGATTCATGTGTCATTCGATTTCTTGAATATTCTCAAGTCAAAAGTTTTATGTGGACAAGGATGAAGTACTGTATAACATATTGGCAACAAATTGGGAAAAATGCTTCTTGCACGCTTTCTTGAGAGACAAAGGAATTCTGTAAAAACATCCAAGAAATAAAACTAGAATGCAATTCAGTAATTACTTACAGGTAATTATTCAATAGCGAAATGAATTATCTGAAGCCATTTTTATACATTTCACTTCCTGTAAATTCAAGTATTAACAAGGAAAGAAATGCTTAAGAAACAGTAATTTTTTTATTTGTGCCACCGACTAAGACACATACGCTCCTTTTTGGGTTTTTTCTTTGGATGCACGGACTAAATAGACACATTGCCTTCTGTGATCCTTTTATAGATTCCAGACATGCTTAACTGGATAACCTCGGAAAAGACTTAAGGTTACTTTTACAGATCCTATTATCGTTCCTTTTAGGGGTTTCGAGCACTCACTCATGGAAGGGAACCAGTTCTTTTCAAAATTTACTAGTTCAATCTTCATTCAAAAATTAAAATACTGTGCTCAAAAAACAATTTTCGACTAAGATTGTTAAAAAAATAAAAAAGTATTGATGAGAAAGATTACTTATTCAACTTCCAATCCCTTGCACCAAAAAGTGAGTCAAAAAGGATTTAACCCTTCTTTGCATAATGGTGGAAATTTCCATCTTAACCTATAATGCCCAAAAATTATATAAAAGAACAAGTTCACTTTAAGTGGATCGTGTTTGGATACCTTTTTAATGTCCATTGCATAAAAAGAAACATAGCTGTCAAAAATAAACAAGTGTCATTATCAGTGCTTAAAGTTGTCTCATTCCGCTGTTTGTTGTAGTTGCAATAAACGTATGATTTCGTTTATAATTTTGTTTTATTATATTAGAGTTTCTATTGCTAAAAAATTGAAAATGAGTGGAAGAAAGGTTTGTAACACGTGTTTCTGTTATTTTCCTCTTTTATTTCTATTGAGTACTAAGCTAATGATCTAACTTTGGATGATGATGGAAATTTTTAGCATAATTTATACTATAAATATATACTAAGATTTTTTTAACCGTTTTTCCTTTAACTTTGAACATGAACTATATCAACTTGATTAATTTCATCAATAAAGAAAAAATCATGCAAAGAAGGGTTAAAAAATGTAGAGAGGAGAGCTGGTAACGAGTTGAGAACTGAACGCAAAGAAAGGAATTTTATAGTTCGCTACTGCACGGTGAACGATAAACGGAATCACTTATTTGTAGAGAGAGATCAATCTGGAGTTCTGAGTCACTAGCTCCATAAAAGGTTCTTTAATCACTTCACTAAAGGTCTCTAAAGGCTCTGTTATTCGAGAGGAAGCACACAGCTATTAACTGTTTCGCGCATTCAGCGATCCGAAGCTCACAAGGATAATCAATTCTTGCTCATTTTAAAGGTCAGTTTTGCATTTTCTAACACTTTTCCAATAAAATAAATTGTCTTGTATAAATAATGCGTACTGCAAGTCTCGTTAAAACACATATCGACCGAGATGGTGAAAATTTCTAACATGAGCTTTTAAATGCAATCTGATGTCGGAAGTTTTCTCGTTGTTTACATAGTACCTAAAAATAAAAAACTTGAACCAAGCAGTGTCTGTGCCAAGTATAAGATGGCAATTTTAAGAATACTTTACACAACTCTTAAAAAAGAAATTGTTTATAAAATATTAATGAATGATTCAACTAAGAAAAACATTTTCGAAAAATAAAATATATTTGATGTTATTTTTGTTCTTAGAACCAAAAGTATTCAACAGATAGACCACAAATCTACCGCGATAAACAGCGATTCACAAATTCTTGATTAGTATTTTCTTAAGAATTGTTGATTGTGAATCGATTTGCGATCATATGCACTGCATTCCGTTGACATTACGTCAATTGCACATTGTCATTTAAATTAGGAATTTTTGTAAGTGAATCGTACGTATAAATTAGCATCTTCCTTGGATGAAATTATTCTTTCAAATTATGGTTTCAACTTTTGTTTTCGCCAATATGGAAATTTCATCCAACTGAGACGAAAATAATTTTACTGGAAATGAAATATTCACGAAAATGTATAAATTTGTCCTTTTCATTAAATATTGAATAGTATTTAGTTCAATTTGATAAATCAATATGGTTGTCACAGCATGGGTCAATCTTGCTCTCCAAAAATGTCTGCCCTGAATGAAATGTTTATACACTTAAATTGATTAATTTCGAAACTTAAATGTGGAATTTATGTAGCTTTTTATCTTTATCTTTTATTTCCCTCAACAGTAAATTTACACAAAAAATTCTAAACTATGTTTTTTTATTTACTTTTAATTTGATTACATTTAGCTTTATTTAAGAATTTGAAAAATAAATGTCTTCTTTTATTGTGTTTATATAGAAGATTAAAAAGAGTTTCGATATATTAATCGCTCACTTGTTCTTAGATCACTGCATTTGAGGTTTTAATGATAGCTTCTTAAAACATTCTTGTCATTGTCGTTGGGTAGGTGAGCGTTGCCTAATTGTGGATGTTATGTGGAACAAACGAAAGGAAAAAGACAATGTAAAAGTTAACAGGAATCCCACGAGGCACGAAAAGCTTTGGTTATCTTGAAAAAACTTTTTTCAAACATAACAACATAAAGGCTCCCAAGTGTTGCTAAATTAGAAAATTGAAGGATGTAATTGACCGGCATAATTTCCTATTGACGCTTCAATTAAAATTTAGATCTGAAAAAATTTTTCAAGACTTAGAAGAGCTCTTTAATGAAAAGATGAATGATCTGCTCTTACTTACTGACTCGAGGGCACTCTTGACAGCACCATTCAACAGCTTTCGTGTACTTCATCCATAGGTCGTCTCATTTGGGACCTAAAGTTACCTTATTGTTTGTGAGGACGTGTTAAGTTGTATAAAATTTAATATATTTCAATGAAGAATCTCGACTGAAATGTTTAATATTCTCTAAATAATATTAGGTTGGGGAAAAAGAAATCCATTATATTTACGTGCACTTTTTGTAACTTCTTTCAGATTCGCTTTGTAAAAAGGTTTAAAACAGTTTTCACGTAGATTTTTAGGTCTTGTGCGAAGGTACGACTGCTGACATGCTGTCAAGTTTGATAATTTTTTATATTTTATAGACATTGTGGACGATATTGTATCTATGCGAGGTGCATCTTTAGCATCCAAATACCCAAATGAAATCGACGAAACCAAAATTGTGCGTAACTGGTTGTTACAGTCATATATAGGACGATAAACACCTATCACAATTTTAGCCACCCGGTTAGCATTTTCGCCATTATAAAAGAAAAACTAAAATGTATCGAATTTTCTGTTTGTTGTCTTCCATTTTTGAAACCTTGTACTCGTAACTGAATGAATCAAACAAAAAACCTCAAGAGGATATTTTAGTGTCAAATGTCACCTTTCCAATGAGCATAAATTTGAAATTGTTTGATAGATACCTCATGAGATACAATCACTACAGACGTCTACCGAAAAAATAATGGATAACTTTTTCCTCAACCTAGTATGATCTCCCTCGTTCAAAACATAAATCTGAGCAACATGATTCAACAAAATAGCATTAATGAAAATCTGAGCGTCGTTAAAAAATAATATTCTTTAAGCAAAGCTCCGAAATAATCTGATTTTTTTTTTTTTTTTTATTTTTTTTTTTATTAAACTTTTTTATTTTTCGGGTCTAATTTCCAAAATGTTTTTCTTGAAATAACAGTTTTACTGCGTTTAACTATCGACATAAGATAAGAAGATACTTCAGATAAAATCTTGATGAATTTTTTTAGTAAAATACTAAACAGTTGATATTTCCCACAAGTCAAAATGATTTTAAATTTTCGCTCATTAATTAGATGCAGGATTAAATAAATACTTGAGAGAATTGTGATCTCGATTCCCACCCGATGCCAGTTCTTGAGCATCTCAACAAGATTCGCATTAAAGAACAATTGAATTCAATTTTATTCATATTTCTTTACTTAGAAAGCCGCTTTTATTGTATGACTCAGTTTACATTTAGAAAAAAGTATTCATATTTAATGTCTTAGAATTTGTGTGTGTGTGTGTGTGTGTGTGTGTGTGTGTGTGTGTGTGTGTGT
>JAPDSC010054306.1:64304-88129 GCA_026290005.1 Latrodectus geometricus
TGTGTGTGTGTGTGTGTGTGTGTGTGTGTGTGTGTGTGTGTGTGTGTGTGTGTGTGTGTGTGTGTGTGTGTGTGGGTGTGTGTGTGTGTGTGTGTGTGTGTGTGTGTGTGTGTGTGTGTGTGTGTGTGTGTGTGTGTGTGTGTGTGTGTGTGTGTGTGTGTGTGTGTGTGTGTGTGTGTGTGTGTGTGTGTGTGTGTGTGTGTATCCTATATGAATTAAGCCTTAATATAGATATTCTATATGATCTAAAGGGGAGTCTATAAAAGTTTATCGACCTACAATATTTGTTGCCATGCTCTCCCAAATCATTAAGCCACCTCCACCATGTTTAACTGTAGACACAAGATTTTGGTTCTCAAAAGCCTTGTCTTGTTTTCTCCACACCAGTTTACGTCATTTGGTGCCAAAGATACGAAACTTGCTTTCATCACATGGTTACTTTTCCTCATTCCCTTATTACTTTTTACCAAAACTCAAAAGATTTATTTACGTGCTCATTGGCAAAATTTAATCGTTTTTGCTTATTGACAGTTGAAATATCTGGCTTTCTACGAGCTAAACGACCGTGATAGCCAAATATTTACAGTACTTTCCATATTGTATCTTCATGAAAAGATTTTTTAAACTTTTTTCTAATATCAATTACTGTTCGAGTTTCAGTAACCTTTGGATTTAAGCGAACGTATTTCAGGATGTACCTCATTTCTTGTTAAGTCAGCTTAGACGATCCAAGGATTTGAAATAACAGATTTCGATGACTTGTAATTATTGATCACACTTTGGATAGAAGAATGAGTTCTTCTAATTAACTTGCAAATTGCTTGAAAAGTTTTACCTTCATTCCTTAGTCTTCAGATGATTTTCTTTTCGTTCGGAACAATCTCTTTTCATTTAAAATCCATTTTAACTCTACATGTTTGCAAGTGCTAATGCATCATGACAACCAAAGGTAGTTTTTTATTTTATTTGTTGTATTACTACAAGAGATAAAATTAATAAACAGTAAAAAATAAATACAGACAATATTTCATTTCATACAAGTTCCAGAGGCTAAAAAATGAAGAATAATTTCCAAATACATTTGTAACTGCGCGTAGACTTTTTCTGATAACTTATTGTGTATTTTTTTATTATTATTATTATTATAATTTTGAAATAATGTGCGTCATCCTCCTGAAATTGTTACTGATAATTAAGGAATTGTTAAAATACTTTACATAGAAATTAAATTAATATTGAAACTATAATGTACTTTTATACTTTCTAAAATGTTTACTGTGCGTTTGTACGCAAACTTTTTCTCGCAAGTGTATATAATTTTCAACATCAGTGAAAAAACTTTTTATCCTTAAGTTCTCATTTGAAGACTATAAAATTGTATTAAATGTCATTTGATTTTAAGGAAATAATTTTGTGTAATTAGCAACTTTTTATATTTATAAATCTTAGAGCTATACTATAGTTCATAAATAGACTGCAAAGTCATTTTTTTGAAGCAAATTATGACTAAATGATTAGATATTGCATTTTTTTTATGTAAGTAATGGCTTATAGTAGCATATGTAGAAAGAGAAAATATTTCTCATGTTTCACAATAATTTTAATCAATTAATTTTGGCCCATAAATATAAAATTACAACTATTTTTTATTAAGATTTTTAAAAAAGATTTGATTTTCAGCTTATTTAAAAATATTTTATTTGATAAAAAGTATGCTTTTAAAAGGTCACGTGGGGTTGAGAGTCAAGCCAAAAAAATTAATTAATTAATTAATGAACGAAGTTTACTTGGTAAAAGTTTTTCATGTCAAAAAATATATTTGCAAAGATAAAATGACATGCGGTCGAAAATAAGAGAAAAACAGTAAAAATATAAATAAAATATCTTTAAGAAAAAGATTAAAACAAAATTCTAAATAACATCAAGAAATATAAGGCATATTGTTCATCGTAAAAAAACGTCTTCGAAACAAATTTGAAGCAAATATTATCAAAATATTTCTGAGTAAATTATTTTAAGTTTTTTATAATTATGATTTCATCAGTCTAATAGTCAATAAGAAATTTCACACTTAATAATAAAATTTTTATACAAAGAAGTCATTATTAAATGGATACAGTAGAATATTAATTGGAAAAGTTCCATAGTTAAAATGTGCTATGTGTAGATTTTGATATAAATACTTTAATTTAGACGTAACTAGTCATTTTAATCATTACTATCATGACATAAGAAAGGAAAAAGATACACGATGGGATCATTTTTTTTATAGGAGATTCTGCTATCTTTTCGAGTAGAATTTCTGAAGGTAAGGAAACTAATTTAGAACTCCTTCCAAAATAAATGACACTAAAATATGTCCAGTATGAGATGATTTAAAATTCATCTTCCCTGAAGACAAAGGCTTTGACTTGAACAAAACAAATGCTTTGAATGAATTGCTCATCGACTTTTGACGATTTAAATGTAAACATTTGGAGAAAATTTGCATGAAATTTTTTTAAACGATGGAAATTAATTTGGCAACTTTAAGAGATTCAATTTATGGAATGAGAATCCGATTTAAATTTCTTAGAAGATCTGGTAACAAGTAGAGCAAAAAATTTCTTTTAAAGAAATTTTGGAGATCATTAATTATTCTTAGAATGTCTTTTAAATATATTCTTTATGTTCTTATAATTGTAGGTCTGACAAAGTTATTTTTGTTAGACAATTTTATTTTAAATCTGATAAAACTTTAATTTTATTCTTTCAGTTTTGAAAGTGACTTAATTAATTTTCTCTTAAGTATCTGAAATTCATTTCTGCCTGTAATCACCTCGTATCACTGTTATTATTCAGCAAAAAAGAAGAAAAACCAGCTGATAATGGGGTCATTACTTCAACTAACTCACAAAAAAAGTGATTTTCAATAGAACTTTCCTTATTACAACTGAAACTACTGCCGTCTGAGCGCAAACAAACATGTTTAAACAGATGTTGAACAGGAAACTTCTCCCCATTACTTGCCTCATAAATAGTTACTGTTTTTTCTCGAATAATATCTTGAGAGACAATCTAGTGGTCTTTCTGAAAATTAATGACTGGATCGCGATGTTTCTTATTGTTCCCAATCTTTTTAGAGCACTTTTTCTTGACTTAAAATAATGAACTTTAGCAGGATAGATTAAAGTTATTTATTTTCTTCAATTTTTTTATTATTTACTTTAAAAATACATTTTTAAATAAAGATTTCTCTTGCATTTAATTAAATCATTTAAAAATGCAAAATTTATAATTTTACTTGCATTATTAGTAAATTTCTTAAACTATTCATATATGTATTTTTCTGGTAAAAAATGGAATTGATTCACAACAATATCTCTTTTTATAAATAAATTAACAACATAAAAGAACCCCTTTATACATATAAGCGATAAATATATTATATTAGATTAATACCTACAAATATTGGTTTGGGGAAAAAGAAATCCATTATTTTTACGTGAACTTTTTGTAACTTCTTTCAGAGTCGCTTTATAAAAAGGTTTAAAACAGTTTTCATGTAGATTTTTAGGTCTTGTGCTATGCTACGACTGCTGACATGCTGTCAAGTTTGATAATTTTTAATATTTTATAGAAATCCATGCGAGGTGCATCTTTAGCATCCAAATACCCAAACGGAATCCACGAAACCAAAATTGTGCGTAACTGGTTGTTACAGTCATATATAGGACGATAAACACCTTTCACAATTTTAGCCACCTGGTTAGCATTTTCGCCATTATAAAAGAAAAACTAAAATGTATCGAATTTTCTGTTTGTTGTCTTCTATTTTTAAAACCTTGTACTCGTAACTGAATGAATCAAACAAAAATCCGCAAGAGGATATTTTAGTGTCAAATGTCGCCTTTCCAACGAGCATAAATCTGAATTTGTTTGATAGATACCTCACGAGATAGCGATCACTACAGACGTCTACCGAAAAAATAATGGATAACTTTTTCCCCAACCTAATATAAACGAAATCCTAATTTACTGGAGACTACCATCTTCCTGGTGTGCTCCTTGTTTCTAGCTTCATCGCGTATAACAGTCCTGTTTCATATATCTTCCAGATTTATAAATCTGCATTCTACTCAGTTCTTTATTATTGACGATGAGAATTAATATGAGATCTACAGAGTTCTTCTAAATTGTTTGGACAAAGCTAGAAAGGTGATGGCCAATAACTCCGCTCTGAGAGGCAGAAACGAGGATCTGAAGTATCAAGAAAGCGAATGAACGATACCGAAGTTGTCCAACCAAATTTATTGTTTAATGAATGTCCCTTTGCAAATGCTCTAAACAACGCGTGTCATTGCATAGTTCACGCCGGCAGAGGAACAGAACAGGAGACACTCTCCCCAAGATTCCAGATGGCGCAGCTTGTCCTTTTTGGACCATGCGCCAGAAAACCCAACCAACCAAACCAAGATACCAGGTGTCGTATATTGACACGACGCTATGTTACGCTCATTACCCTCTTTTCTACCTGAATGGAGTACGAGCCGATGTTCCTGTGGTAATTATTCCTCGTCTGATTGGGTACTCCGTTGACGTGTAAAAACAATTTAGAATCACACTATATATAAATAAAATCCTTTTCCTCTTAGTCGATACTTCGTATCCGTCTGGGGTTGAATTGAGACGTGTCTCTTATTAGCTTAAAATAAAAGCTGTTTCATTTCAAGTTTTTGATGTAGAACTGTCTGTAAAGTTACTTATGCCCCGATCTATTTAATTGAAGCAATGTAACATTTTCGCTTCAAAAATGTTGTTCATGATTATTATTTCTCTTAAAAATATTGATTACAGTTTGAATATAAATTAATATGTGAACTATGCTGCATTGTGATCCCTATAAAGTTTCTTATGTTGGAATATATTTAATTTCACTTAATTTCCTTTAATTAACACTCCGTTCCGCTTCTATTTTTTTTAAATTATTATCTATGCATTACTGTTGCATGTAGAGAAAAATATTTATGTTGCCAGATCTTCCTTTCTTTTACATTCATACAGTTCTGGCCGTGGTGGCCTGGTTGGTTAGGGCATCGTTCTCGTTACCAAACGGGGGTGAGTTCGAATGCCGGCTTAGCCGAAGATCCGTCGTGTTCATTAATGGAAACTGGAGCACATTAAATCCGTCGGGTCGCAATGTCCTCCATGTTCCCATTACAAATTAATACCTCTGGGGGTGGTTGGAGCCAGGCTTTAGGTCTTCACTGGTTTCAATCTCTAAATTTGAAGATTCAGGTGGTGCTGCCATCTGTGAGCCAAAAGTCGTTCTTCCACCTTCGTATGAGGGTGCTCTATTGAAAAACGGAAGACGCTCTCTCTGACTTCATTCGCCTAGTCTCTGTGACGGGCGGGCTTGGCGTTGCCAAGTGTCATTAACAACAACAACATTCACACAGTATATTTTAAAAAGTAACGATATTTCTATTCTTTTTCGAATTTTGAAAAAGTGTTGAATTTGGCCTATTTAACGAATGCGCCATCTCCTTTCTCACTATTTTACCTGTAGGAAACACATTGGAAACTGGATGTAAAGATTTCTGACTTCAGAATATAATAACTTCGCAACTAAATCATTGTACATCTCATTCGATTTTTATTTAATTTATTCACCAGTCTTCATTTCGTAACGTCAAGCATTGTTGTGGGAAGTTGCTAATTAAATTACTTTGTAATGTGTACACTTTCCTTTTTCAAAATGTAGAATTTTATGTTTTCGCTTCTTAAATAAAAATTAGTAAAAGTGAACATTATTTGCTCAATAGCTACATTTTATAATTATTTTTCCACCATGTTGAGATTGACGTAGGTATTACAATTTAGTTAGCACCCCCCTAAAGGGCACCAATGGGTCATTTGTAAAGATATTTATAATAATCACATAAGAAATAGTACTTAAGATGGATGTTCTTTTAAATCGTAACCTTAACCCCTATAAGGATATCATAATCATATTACGATTTTAGTCTCATTTCAGCTGTAAAGGCATTTTGGTAGTGATAAAAAATTGCTAATAATTGTTTCTACTTTCACGAACAGCAGGGATTTTCCTCTTTTTCTCATACATAAACAAATAAAAGTGTTTTCATTTTAAAAGGCAGAGATAAAGAAAAGAGAAAATGTTATAATACAAAAATTAATTCTTGCTTTTATTGGTTAAATTTAATATACAAAAAAACTTAAAAATATAACAACATTTCTAGTGATTTGGAATTGTTAATAAAAGGTGACAGAATCTGAAGAATTGGTGACCAAAAATGAAGTAACATGGATAAAGGTAAAAATACCTCTCTTTACCTGAAAAACCAAAACTACGGATTTACAAAGTATACGCCCTGTTCTCTAGTTGCGGAATAACTCTACCGAGGACGCTAAATCCAATTATTTAATTTCGCAATTGGAAGAAACATTTGTTGAAAGATTGTGGGGCATTATTAGTGAAAACAGCAAAACAAAATAAACTGCTGCTAACAAACGTCTTCCGAACACTTTTAAAGAGAGCGAAAATAATTGTCTACAAAAACTACTGACAGATGTAGTTTGGGAGATAATAAACCAAATCAACTTTTACAATATTTACAAAATCTTGCTACTGATGACGTTTCGGATAAAGTTTTAAGAACGCTATTTCTGTAGAAAATGCCTGACTCTTCACAGTATTTTCAATGTTAGTGATAAAGATATTGAAAAACTGGCATTAATGACTCGTTAAAATGCAACCAAAACAAGAACTATACTGTTCCTGCAGTATTGATACACCTGGATCAGATAAAATTACTGGATTATAAACTTCAAAAACTGAGTGTCAAAAGGAAGTCTCGTCTTCAATTCTGAATAGAAGTCGATTTTCTTATGATCGAAGTAAATCTCGATACCATTATAATCCTAAAGGCAAATATTATAATCGAGAAACGTGTGTTCCTCATAAATGCAAAGTTCCATGAGCCTGTAAAAACAATCTAACATCGGAAAACCAACATCTGCAGTATATTTAACTGCTGTAAGTAAAGAACATTGCCCTTGGTTCCGTTTATTTGTCACAGATAAAAAAGACGGGTTTTTGTTTTTTAGTTGACGATGGATAAGCCTTACTATACAAACTCTCCTAAACATAAATTTATTAGTGATTATTTGTTGCAAATAATACCGAAATCGATACTTTTAGTACAAAAATTTAATTTTTAATCTTGGTTTGAGCTGAGAGTTTCAATTCCCATTTGTTGTTGCCAATTTTATAAAACCATACTAAATGCAGATAAGTTCAATTTATTGATTGAGAATTGCTAATTGATGGTGTAACAAACATTACACTTCATGGTGACATTGCACACATCTCAATTAATGAAAGCGTAAATACAACGAGCTGCTTATGAAAATATTCTGATTTGCTTTCTTTTAGTATCCCAGCATAAGATAATCCAAATTTCTTATTTTTACTGTAAAACATAATGGGAAATATCACAGTGTAACAAACGGATAAATTGTAAACAAGATAATTATATCCTAAAAGGTTGAACACAGATAAAGGAGAATTCAAATATATGCTAGAAATAACATTAATCCTTCTATAGTTCAGAATGGTGAAGTCCCCTACATATAGTGACAAAAAAGATGGTTCCTTCCGTCTGTGTAGTTATCATAAAAGACTGGATGAACTATACCTGATTGTTACCCCATTCCTCAAATTCAAGATATTTCAACTCATAAAACTCTATTTTCTAAAATTGATCTTTTTAAAGCATATTTTCAAATTCTAGTAGCAGAGGAAGATAAAGAAAACACCATCATGACAACTTTTGGTCTATACCAATTCACTGTTATGAGTTTTGCTCTCAAAAATGTTCTGACAACCTTTTAGATGTTCATCAATGAAATTTTTTATGACTTTGTGTTTCTATATTTAGATGATGTTTTGATTGCCTTTCTTGCAAAGAAGAACATCATTCTGATCTTACAACAGTTTTCCTTCGTTTAGATAAATATGGTCTCCGAATTAATATTAAAAAATCAGTTTTGGGAGTACCTGTAATAGATTTTTTAGATTATCAAATATCTGCTGAAAGCTCAAAACCTCTACTTCAAAAAAATAAGGCTCTCGTGAAATATTCATTCCCAGAAACTATACACGAGCTTCGTTCCTTCTCAAGAATGATCAATTTGTAACGTAATTACAAAAGGAAAGCCGTAAAAATTCCTCTTCATGAACTTTTGAGGGGATCTGCAACAAAAAAGTTAAACGTTGAATACCATGGACAAAGGAAATCAAAATAAGTTTTAAAACATGCCAACAAAACATTGCTGAAATAACGTTGATGAACTATCCCAACTCTGATTACCCTCTGGCACTTTTCACAGATGTATCTAACTGGGTTGTTGGATCCGTTATTCAACAAAAAGAACCAAATGAATGGTAGCCTATTGCAATTTTTTGAACAAAGCTTAATGATGCCCGGAAGATGTATAGCCCAGTTTTGGATATGTATTTATCTATTAAACAATTCAAACACTTACTTGAATGTCGTGATTTCAATATTTGAACAGACCACAAACATTTAACATTAGCTTTTAAACAAAACAAAGCCTCTCGAAGACAACAGAGACACCTACAATATATCTTAGAATTGTCTACTAACCTATACCTTACAAATGTTCGAAAGAATATGGTTGGAGACAAACTGTCTGTTATTGAGAACACCTATTTTAATTTTGACCTGATATATGCATGCATGTAATGCACAAATTAATATGATGATGTACTGCAACATTTGAAATGATACTCCAAATTATTGCATTTCAAAGAGCACTGATTGCCATCAGAAAATCTCTTGTATTATGATACTTTTACTTCCATTATCAGACCATTCATACCTAAAGACTTTCGAATAAGAATATTTAATACGATTCATAGTGTAGCTCATCTTGAAATCCGCAGTATAAAAGATATTATTTAAAGATTCATTTAGCCAAATATGGAAAAGGATATTAATCCATGGGCTCAAACTTGTATCAACTGTCAGAAAAATAAAATAATTGAACATACAATATCAGAATATCCAGCATCAAATGATAGATTTTGTGTTGTACACATTGATTTAACTGTGCCTTCTAATGGATATACATATTGTTTGAGGTGTGTTGATCGGTATTGGATGGAACCGTTATCGAATAACTTTTTATGAAACTTCCAGTTTTATTACTGATAGTTTACTTCAGAAATATTTCCCAATTAGGCCTCTTTATGTGTATAAAAATACCTCATATGTCTTTTAATCATCGCCACTGTAACAGAAAACACCTGCATCGTACTTTGAAAACAGTTATTAGGGTATCTTCGTTGGACAGAAACGTTACTCTTATGGGTTTGCGAGTTGCTCTACATGAGGATTCCAAATATACAATCGCTCATATGACAAAACTATTAAATTAACTGGTGATTTTTTTGAAAAATCAATCGTTATTTGGTGATAATTTTGTAAATAATCTTCGAAATCAGATGACTCTCTTAAAGCTAATTTAAATCCAAATGTCAATAGAAAATTTTTTGACCCCAAAAAGTTTGCTCAAATGTGTTTAAAAGAGTTATGAGGGTAATAAAACCTTTGGATCCCCTTATGAAGGACCCTTTCCAGTATTGCCCAGAACTCTGAAATATTTTCTTCTATCAATTACAAGGAACTACTTTGATATATCCTCCAAAATCGGAAATTTGGCGACATTTTTTTCTCACCAACCCAAAATACCTGTTTTTGGCGCCTTTTTTCTCGCCAAGATGGATTCTCGCTAAGTACAAATAATTAATACATAAAAAAAACTTTAAAAAAATAACTCAAAATATGGTACAAAATGCAAGAAAATACTAAATTTGGCAACAGCAAAAATCTAAAAGCTAAAAAAACCTAAATTAGCAACACCAAAATAAGAAAGAGCAACCCTAAAAAGTCCGTAGGGAGTGCCAGATTTGGCGCGTAATTTTTCGGGGGTATATCAAAATTTTTTCGGGGGGTAAATCAAAACCAATTACAAATAAGCAAGTTAACATCTCTGTGGATAGATTAACACCAGTTTATGTATTACAATCTAATGAACTTCAGAAAATGATTTGTACCAGGTAAGGAAACATCCGTCAACCACTAGAAGGAAGTTTTCCCCTGCAGCAACAAGACAAGTAAAACTTCGTGTCAAAGACGTTATTGACTTTTCTTGCAACTCTTCCTTGCAAATTTAAAATTTAACTATGCATGTCCTAATTTGTAAAAATTAGCATATATTTGTATTGTGATATTTGTATCTTTTCTCCCGCCCTGTTTTTGGAACTTCGTTACTGGTAAGAGAGTCATGTAGGCTGCCAAGACATTTCGGAAGTGACACCAACTCATAAAAAATGAAAGGCTGATAACTACTTGCACAAACAGCCGCCTTTTTCTTATGCAAATAATCAAAAGTGCTTTTGTTCTAAAAAGTAGCGCTAAAAAAAGAGAATTAAAAATGTGTTAATACGAAAATTGATTCTTGTTTTCCTTGTTTAAATATATATATATATATATATATATATATATATATATATATATATATATATATAAGGCAACAACAAGATTCATTTATTTTTTTTACTCCCGTGACTTATTTCTTGGGAAATCAAAGTCAGATGTCGTATAATTCTTTTATACGTTTTAATAAAACAATATTTAAAGGCTTATTTCTGGTGACTCTAAAAAAATTTTCTATGAAGTTGGTAGATAAGAATGGACACTACACACACACAAAATTGAACTTACAACATAAACAAATAAATAATGTGAATAATCTATATTTGATATTTATCTCGTGCCAATTGTTGAAGCACCGTCAAGTGATTCCATTAATATATAATTCCAATATGAGCCTACATTTGGCAATAAATTGCTTTTGGTGAATTTATTTGGCAATCGGAAAAAAACCATGAAATTTTACCACATTTGGTTGTTTTCTTCTCCTCGCGAACTGTAACCGTACTGTTCATTTTAGCCGAAAAGTTCAATCAAAAGTAATTTTTTTTAATCTTTTAATGTTTTTTTCCAGTATACTATGTACAAAAAAATATTCAATGATTGTTTTCCCTCTGCTGATTGTTTTCAAATTCAAGAAAAAGAAAACTCTTTCAACTTTTTAACCGAGCATTATTCGAGTTTTAGTTTTTACATATATATTTCAATATTGAAATAAATAATAAGCACATTAAGTGTAATAAAAAACCTTGAATAATATACCCGACAATCAATATTTGTTAAAGATGTAAAATATTTAATGTTTGCGTTGCACAAATTTCATTCGCTAGTAAATTTATATTACATTTGAAATGTTGCTTATAGATAAATTTCCAAAATAGAATGAAGAAAAATTATAAGACCTACAATTTCGTTTTTAGAATTTCTAATTGTATTTAAGAATGCTTGTAATTTTATAAGAGAAATAATTTCATTTCAATCTTAAATCTGTTGCTTTCATTATTTATCGCTCGAAGAGACAATGAAAAATATACTTAGTCTCAAAAATACAGTTATTGACTGCATGCACCTTCTAAAGATGAGCAATTAGAACTTTAAAGTTATGTTAATGTATTCAAAGTTATCATATGATTCCTGAAACTTATTAATTCATTTCTTGAGAAAAATAATTTAATTGATCAAATTTTAATTTATATTCGGTTGGTAAAACATAATTGGTTAGGTTGGGAAAAACGTAATCCATTATTTTTTCGGTAGACGTCTGTAGTGATCGATATCTCGTGAGGTATCTATCAAACAATTTCAGATTTATACTCGTTGGAAAGGTGACATTTGACACTAAAATATCCTCTTGCGGTTTTTTGTTTGATTCATTCAGTTACGAGTACAAGGTTTTAAAAATGGAAAACAACAAACAGTAAATTCGATACATTTTCGTTTTTCTCTTGTAACGGCGAAAAAGATAGCCGGGTGGCTAAAATTGTGAAAGGTGTTTATCGTCCTATATAAGACTGTAACAACCAGTTACGTACAATTTTTGTTTCGTTGATTCCGTTCGGGTATTTTTGATGTTAGAAATGCACCTCGCATGTGGATACAGCATCGTCGAAAATGTCTATAAAATATCAAAAATGATCGAAGTTAACCGCATGTCAGCAGTCGTAACGCGCAAGACCTAAAAATCTACATGAAAGCTGTTTTAAACCTTTTTACAAAGTGAATCCAAAAGAAATTACATAAAGTTCACGTAAAAATAATGGATTTCTTTTTCCCCAAACTAATATTAAAAAAGTTTAATTTTCATTCTTTCGATTTTTTTCACAATATTTACAATTATAAATTTGATTATTGCTTTCTGAGGTAAACTTCTAATTTTCGAAATCCAAAGAAGCGAAGATGTGTGTATGCAGAACATTGTATGGGTTATATGTCTCTTAAAACTTTTTTTAAAGGGAATGTATAAGTGAATTGAACTTAACTAACTTTAAAGAAAAATTGAAAATATTTGGACCAAGTTTCAAGACCAAAGGGAATCAGTTTCAATGTTTGTTAACCATTTCTTTAACCAATGATAAAAAGGAAAATGTTATTTTATTAAGAAAATATATGCAATTTACAACCTTTCCTAAATACCTTAATAAAAATCCTCATCAAAAAATTCGGACGTCACAACGAATTGAGCTTGTATTTGCAGTTGTTGCATTATTGTCGGGTATTTATGGAAGTCTCCGTTGTATCACTTGTGGCAGTGTTTGATACCCTGCCAAGAGATGGCAGCAACAGGCATCTCATTAGATGATAGGAGTTTATACAATACATAATAAACACTCTAACAGCCGGAGAATGTTGTAAGGCATTGTTATTTATACTTCATAAATTAATTTCTCAGAGATTTTTTCGTAGATTGTGGGACGTATTCATGTATCGCGAAGACGGAAACACTATTAATTTCTGAATCACACTCTGCTTGCACGCACTATCCGTCTTCCATGGCTGGGATTGAACTCAGTACCTTATACTTCTCCTACCTTTGGCCATCACAATGGCAGGAATTTAAAGCTAAGAGACATATAGTGTGATCTCAACAACCGGATCTCAACATATTTTGAGAATAGATTTAAAGTTTTCCGTCAAAGTTTATTGTTTTTAATGTTATATTTGATATAACTAACAATTCAAAGAAGCTCTTAATGAAGCATTTCTAAAGCGCAGCAAAGATAATATTATCTAATTCTTCTTCATTCAATTCCTTGCAACTATTTAATAAATTTTCTATTCAGTTAATTTGGATTTCAAACCGATAATTCCATAAATCTCTTATTCCTAACATGAAAGCATATTGAGATGTTTTTCCAAATGCCCATCCACTCATAAAATTTCATCTTTCCACATTTTGATGTCCATGGAAGAAAAGGTCTTGTAAATAAAGATTTCAAAATGCTTTGTGATGCATAAGATATTGAAATATCTAAATTTTTTATACCAATTTTTTGGCCCACACTGGCCTGTTTGATTTAGACTTCGTTCTCATTATGGAACGGTTGTGGTTTTGAGCCCCGGTTTTACCGATGATCCGTTGAATTCACAAAAGGCAGTTAGGGCACATTAATTCGTGGTTGTAATATGCTTCAAATAAAATACTGTTTGACGTAGAAGTATTAAGGGGTCTGCTGCTTCTAAATGATGAAGACTCTCACACGGCTGCTTTAAAATAACTTGTAGAATCCAATTCAGAGTTGGTAGAGAAAAGCATACTGGTTCAACTTCAAACCCAATTGAAAAAAAGTTTTCGCTTTGTTAAAAAAAAAAAAAATTCTCCACCCCCCCCCCTTTTTTTTGGAGAAACTAGCGAAAAATATTTGGGAACAGTCAAAATGATTCAGTTGATAGTAATTGAAATGCTGACCGGTTGGATATGGTTATACAAAATGTGTGCTTTCAATTTATGGCGTTCAGTAATCAACAGGAGAATATTCAGCTGTGTATTTGTTTTAAACTTTTTGAATTTTGTTGTCATGGGACGGATAGCGTTTAGGTGAAGAATCACATGTCCTGTCCTCCTTTTCTCAAAACAACTACTGGTAAAACAAGCGCAGTCAACGAATTTAAGAACTAAAATGTCAATTGATGTATTGCGACAGTCAAAAATTTATTAAGACTTTAAAATTGTATTAAAAAAAGAAGAATAATAATGATCAACATGTGTAATTTGCAAAAAACGAGTCGAATTTTGTTTGCAAGCATTCAAATATTTTTTGAAGAATCGTGATTAAAGCCTGGCTAGGAAATATACACAATTACATTGTCCTACTCTTTTCTTTGATAAAATTGCAAAACAAGTGAGATCATTGTAAAACAATCTTAATTGAGGAAGTTGTTTTTTGATTCAATCAAATTAACTATGTAGTCAGCTTAATGTATAAACGTATGTCAATACTGTGAAAAATCTGCTGCAGCAAAACAGAGTTCCGAGGGCCGTTTGAAAGTGCTTATGGATCACTGGATCTCAACCCTTCTAGCAGTCATGAAATTCATTCTGACATGTTGCTGGTGTTGAGTTTTGCTTTCGTGATGCTGTAAAATGTTGTTGTTGCACCTGTTATTTTTCTATACTTAGTCAAGAGCTGCGCTTGACCAATTATTTTAAATTGGTCAAGCGCAACTCTTGACTAACCAGGTGACCAGATGGGAGTCGTCGTCATTTAGAAGCAAGAATCAAACAGAACACCTCCTAATACTTAGGCTGCCATGCCCAGAGGTATTATTTTACTTAGGACTATGTCTTATTGAACATGGACCATCCATCTTCAACAAACACGGTGGATCTTTAATGAAAAGGATTCCAACTTATTATCTGTTGAAAATGCGAACGCTTTCTGAACCACTTAGATAAACGACTACAATTATGTTGTTATAAACAGAGTAACATTACAAGAAAGGTTGTGCTGACGATTATATTAGTTTGGGGAAAAAGTAATCCATTATTTTTTCGGTAGATGTCTGTAGTGATTGATATCTCGTGAGGTATCTATCAAACAAATTCAGGTTTATACTCGTTGGAAAGGTGACATTTGACACTAAAATATCCTCTTCCGGTTTTTTATTTGATTAATTCAATTACGAGTACAAGGTTTTAAAAATGGAAGACAACAAACAGAAAATTCGATACATTTTCGTTTTTCTCTTGTAACGGCGAAAAAGATAGCCGGGTGGCTAAAATTGTGAAAGGTGTTTATCGTCCTATATAAGACAGTAACAACCAGTTACGTACAATTTTTATTTCGTCGATTCCGTTCGGGTATTTTTGATGTTAGAGATGCACCTCGCATGTGGAAACAGCATCGTCGAAAATGTCTATAAAATATCAAAAATGATCGAAGTGAACCGCATGTCAGCAGTCGTAACGCGCAAGACCTAAAAATCTACATGAAAGCTGTTTTAAACCTTTTTACAAAGTGAATCCAAAAGAAGTTACATAAAGTTCACATAAAAATAATGGATTTCTTTTTCCCCAACCTAATATTAAGTACGAATAAATGAGCCCTCCTTTGTCTCCTGGTGACAGACACTGGGTAAAATACGACTTCTTAGGGACCAATTTCTTGAAAATCGTTCAATCTTCAGTATCTTCATAGATATTGTTTTATTATATTGTTCATTTAGTACTTTTCCAAAACGTGAAGATGATTAAAATGGAAAGTTACACAGTTAAGCGTAAATGCTTAGTAATTTATATTTAATATATATCTTGTTACAGTTAACCTTTCACTGTAACAAGTTTTCTAACTCAGATATTGCTTATTTATTTCATAGAGGGCGCTGATTTCTTTAGATTGTAGATATCCCTGAAGAATTGAGGTATGAATCGTTCACATTCAAATAATTATGAAAAATTAAGGCTTCAAACAATCAATGAGTCTATAATCTGCTATGGAATCCCATTCATCAAAACGTAGAGCGAAATTCTTTAAGTTTCCAACAAAATACCATTTGAAAGATTCAAAAGAAAAATATTTCATATTCCATTTTATGAACACGTAACTCGTGCTTATCAATATTTTAAACTCATATAAATTCTTGCTACAAAAAATTAAAAACAACGGCTCAAAATGTCACACAATTAATTTTTTTCACAAGATACATTATTTTAATATTAATAATCGTAATATTTTTTCTAAAATAGTCTGTTCGTTATTCCAAGGTAACTCAAATTCATGTAAATTCCAAATAAATTTGAATATTCAGAATGCAAATTATCACTCCGTAGAATGATAGTTTAGATGAACAAATAATTTTAAAATCTTTAAATAAAGGCCAATTTTACTAGCATTTTGATTTAACATTTTAATTCAAGAAATTTTATTTTTCTAACAGATACACAATATAAACCATATAATAAACCAGAAAGTGGATGTAGTTAATGGCAAAAAGACAGGCATTTTTTTTTAACATTCAGAAAAACATATTGATGTTTTGACATTACTATTTACTACAGTTTTCTTGAATGAATTTATCAGTATATGCATGAGTATAAATATTATTTGTTGCTTTTATATTATTTCTATCCAAAAACAATTTCTCCTATATGCATTTTCACTTTTTATATAAATATCTTGCAAAAATGAAATTGTGCCCATTATGAAAAATATCAAATAAACTGTCGATTTTATATTCTGTCAGAGTAGCACTCAGAAAAAAATAAATGATTTGGGTAAAATTCAAATTATTGCGCTGTTCATGAACTAAATTCGTTTTTTATAAAAAAAAACATAAAGCGAGTTAATATTTCATCGAATTGTACATTGCTATTTTAGTCCCATACCATTTGCCCTCTCTCTGGAAGTAGCCCGATTCCTCACTCAGAAAATCGTTGATTTTCTTTACATTTTTTAATTTTAAGATTGATTTTTTTTCATATGATAAATCATATTAAAATTAATTTTTTATGAAGTTAATTTATATTACAGAACAAACTTTAAAAATTCCCGTGAAAATTCTCAAATCAGTAAAAAACAAGGAATGTAAAAAGCGAGTAAAAACTATTGTAAGTTTTGCAAAAGGTTTTATAATTCTGAAATATAAATTAAGTAATTTTTTTTAAAAAAAATATGTTTTCCAATAATTTTATGAAATTTATCTAGATAGTTAAGTAATTGTAATTAATTTTATTTCTCAGGTTTAGCATAAATGATTCCTTCATTTTTTTGTAAAGACTATATTTTCAAAACTTTTTCATGCCTACACATGAAAGCTAAAAACCGCAAACTCACCAATTTCACACTCCCTTAACAATAATGATGATGACAAGTCCAGACATTTCAGTCTGTGCATTTTGTGGGAAGCAACTGGTGTCCTTGAACTGCAGATACAAGTTTTCTTTACACTTGGATCTTTTCCATAGTCTACTCATTGCATAGCAATAACACATATAAATACATCTTTTTTATTATGTCTTAATATGCAAGTTCTTTAAGTACTGCTTTGACCAGCGCTAACCTTTTACTACCTCACCCCATCAGAAGGAGAGAGAACTCGTTCTGTTACCAGGAATACACAATACAAGAATGGAGTTTGTGGTTCTTTTCCCACGAGTAAAAATTCTCTGAATCATTGATGTTATAAAAAATTTCATTCAGAGCTCAATAATTTGGTAATTTTAAATCATTGAGTCACATTGAAATTCAATAGAAACAGCAAAAATGGTGGACAAGCAAAAGATTTTGATTTAAAGCTCTGAGCTTATTGTACAAAAAGAAATCTTCCTAGCATTTTAAGACAAGTGAAGTTGTGGGTGCAAGAAATCGACTCAGAAACACATATTTCAAATTTAATATTTTACAAAAATATAGACATTTTTACTCCTAATTGTGCTAAAATTTTGATTTCAACTTTGCACTAGAAGTATTTTATTTTTAAAGTATTTTAAACAAATGCTTTTGCTTCATGCCATCGCCACTGAAACCTAAACTAATCATCACGCTTGTTGCTTTTAATTCAAGCAATTTAGAGAACATCAGTTTGGAATTTCTTTTACATGTTTTTGGAATGCCAGCAGGTCCAGAATATGATATGAAGTGAATTGAGTGAATAGATTGATTTATTTTAAGCTTTCGTTCCGTTTGTTTATAAAAACGTGTTATGCTTCTATAAAGCTAATTTCTCTTGAAATTGTGCATTTGTTTCCAATATATAGAATTTAGCTTGAAGATTTGTTATAAATCTCTATATTTTAGTAATAACATGCCTCGCTTTAATAATCACATTTTTTAAAAAAAAGGAAACATCTTGGGGGCATGCTGTTGAAAAATGTGAGACAGAAAAAGCAAATGATAAGTTTGACGAGAAAAGCGTTTCGGATTTTTTCTAAAGCTAAAATAAACCTTCTGAGTTAAAATATGAAGATGTTTTGAATGAAACTAATTCTATGAAATAATGATCCTTTAATACTTTGTGACACTTGGCAACAAACCATATTATACAAAGGCTGTCAAAATGCTACCATTCCTCTCAACATTTATAAAACATGTGCAAGATCTTGCATCAATACTTTCCATTTTATGCAAAAGCTGTAATTTTTCTACATCTTTTTTAAACACAAAATATGTCACTAAAAATTGCAATGGCAAGAATATTAATGCGTATATAGTAAGCACAAGAATAACGTATGCATTCAGATGCACATGAAAAGGAAAGGCTGCTGCAAAAATATTTTCTGATTTATCAATATTTTCTGATGGCAAAAAACGTGGACACATCGCTCTGAATAATGTTGTTATCGCCACAAATGTTGTTACTGGTAAAGTGTTCGATGAAGAAGTACTACTCACCAGATTTTCAAAGGACAAAAATGAAAAGAGCCATAAAGGAAATTGACAAGCTAATCACACTATGGTAATAGTGATTCAATGGAAACTTCGGTAGCCCTGTCTGTATTTCGTCGTTAAGAATCACGGCATTTTTCTAAAGCTAAAAGCAGTTTTTGCAGATTTGTTTGCTCTAGAACTATCATCCCCTATTAACTTTACAATACGTGAAGTTAATAGGTGATGATAGTTCTAGAGCAAACAAAGCTGAAAAAAAATTGTCTACTTTAAGAAGACAGTCCGTCTGATGATGTTGTTATTGAAAATTTAGAACGCAAAGGTCATATTGATAAAGAATGGGAACGCGACTTCGAGCTTTGAAGCAAAGGACGAAAGGAATAAAGTTAGCTGACAAGAAAGCGTTAGGCGGACATAGCAGATTAACTAGCTCTGAAATTTGATGAACTGCAATTGTAATTATGGCTATGCAAACTGTTTGCATCATAGCAGATCTATTTTTCTACAAAACCTCAAATGATGAAAATTCTCAACCTAGTCTTTACCCTAATGATGAAGTTGCATGGTGAGGATATAACAAAGCTGTGATAAATGTTGCAATATATAAACATACAAACCATTTACGAAAAGAGGTGTTGAGCGCTCTAGAAAATATATACAGAGATTTAGCAAATCAAGAATTGCTTGTTGGATGTCTTTATGGTAAAACGCAAATGAAACAGTAATCTGTACAGGCTAGAATAAAAAGAAGACTTGAAAAATGTAGAATGGAAGATGCTCCAGTGGATATTCCAGATAAACCCATTTATGGTGCTAGAAGGTTTTAATTGTGAACTATATTATAATTTATTTATTTTATTCAAATACTGGATAATTAGCTATGATGTCATAAAGCCGTTGGGCATAAATCGCGTCTTGTATATCACACAGGGAGCATACCATTCTAACCTCAATGGGTCCTCTTAATTTAAAAGCACGAACAAAACCCTCAAAGGTATAATTTTATTTTAAAGACATTGCTAGCTATTTTACATGATCCACCCCCATTAGTGATCAAGACTAGTCTACGGTTAGGTCGATATAGAACTCAATATCTTCTATATCGACTTAACCGTAGAGAGAATGACAGACATTTTCCTAACCAGGGCAATGAAGCCCTAAAAAACTACATCATCGCAAAACATTATTCTCACTAATTTCCAAAATTGTTTTGACGGTATCATTATTTTTTCAATAAAATTAATTAAATCCATCTATAGACATAAAAAAGCGATCGTGTTTTCATAATCAATCAACTTAGCAAGTAAAGTGATTTGTTTTGTTGGAGTAACAATTTGAATAAAATCTGAGGTATTCACCAAAACCTTGAAAGAACCAAATGCTCTGATGGCAAACATAGCAAGTAAATCTCTTCTTCATAGTCATCAACTATATAGTAGACCATTCAAATGTCAATGAAAACTTTGGAATTTAAACCACATCACTCACACACACGTCAGGCATCCTACAATAGTTCAGTATTCATGATGTTGTTTCCAAACCATATATCGTTATTTTATGATTTCTATAGTCATGCGCCACGGGAAAGCCTTTAAAGGAAAATCAAAATGCCTTCAAAAAAAAAAAAAAAAAAAAAAAAAAAAAAAAAAATTCGAGTCTATGAATTCATACTTACTTAAAAACATGCTTACATAATTTGACAGGAATTGTAATCAATTAGATAGTTTCTTAAATGATATCCGATTGGCTTGGAAATTATATACATCATTTCAATCAGTCGTATATCACGTATATGGACCATCACACAACAACAAATAGTCGAAAAATCGAATCAAACAAAACTAAATCTAAAGCTGTAAAATCATTTTTTGGTAAGTAAAAAAAAATTAAATATCTTTCCTTTTTTGTGGCATCATAGTCCAGGACATATAATTTTACACCATACAACCCTATGTTTGGACTTCCAATTTATAATTTTCAGCGATTTTAAGTAACTGTCAGTACAGTAAATAACGTAATTAATAGAATAGTAATGGTACATGTTTTTATTGAGTAATGAAAAAACTTCGTAAAGCTAATATCATTATGGATAATCTCTTGAACTACTTTTGAATAGCTTAATGTTTCAGTACTGCATGGTTAAACTTTATTTATTCACTCAAAACCGAAAAAGGAATTATATATATTTAAAATTAAATAAAAATTGTAACTGTTATAAAACGGAGAGCACAAAGATATATATATATATATATATATATATATATACATAAAAACAAAGTTTTTCAAACGAATTCAAAAAAAAGTTGTACGCATTTCATGACATATAAGGAATGGTATTTCATACAAAAAAATACTGCTGATTCTTCAAAGTACTGAACTGTTCTGAGGAGTTCACTGATACTTGAAACTGAAATTCCACTGCTCAAAACAATTAAAGGATATAGTGGATTTAGATGGGTCTTGAGGCTGGGAAACGTTTTAGCTGATTGATAAGTGGTTGACAGATATAGCAGGTTATATGGGAATAAATTACACATGTTTGGCAGAAATAAATGCATTTTATTGCGCATTTGGATACAAAAGGAAAAAATACAATTTGTGCATATGAGAAGAAAAGATTAAAAAAAGGTGCTTTCTTCAAAGGAAATCATTTTCAGTTGAGGGAATGGTTTTCACAGACGGCCAGCAACATCGAACACCTTTGAGGCATGGAGTCAATGGAAATATTAATCACGAGTTGGGTTATTCTGTCCCACTCTTCCAGAAGAGCTCTTTCCATCTCTTGGAGAGTTTTTGGGGGTGGTTAGTGGCCAGGAACTTGTCTTCCTAGAGCTTCCCAATCGTGCTCTATTGGATTCATGTCTGGAGAACACGCTGGTCATTCTATTTGTACGATTCCTTCTTCGAAAAGGAAATCCTCCACCAAGTTACCACGATGTGGCCTGAAGTTATCATCCATTAAAATGAAGTCATCTCCGATTGCTGCAGCGTAAGGGACTACAATAGGTCTGAGGATCTCATCCCTATATCGGCGAGCAGTCAGAGGTCCATCTCGAATGATATAGAGGTCTGTCCGCCCGTCAATGGAGATGCCACCAATTACCAACACTACCCCAGTGCCAAATCTGACATTTTCGAGCACAAACATAGGATTATTCCGAGTGCCACGGTCCCTCCAGATGAAAATACGCATGTTATCAGGATGAACAGAAAAACGGGACTCGTCAGAAAAAAAGAGCATTGCTCCATTCATTTCTCCTCCAGTTCACATGATCGTTGTTGTCCATGTGATTGCGACGATGCCTTTGATGTTAGCTTAACACATACCATCGGTTGGCAAGCATACAGACCTACACCATGGAGCTGGTTTTGGACAGCTTGAGTTGAAACCGTGGTGTCAGTAGCCGTGCGAAGGTGTTCTTGGAGAAGAGTAGCGTTCATATTTCGATGTCTCTGAGCCATTAACACTTAATAACGATCTTCGTTTGGCGTTGTAGTCCATCTACGACCTTACCCTGGTCTTCGGTCTGCACTTCCAGTCACCAAAAATCGGTTCCAGATCCTGAAAATCACACTTTGTGATACTCCAATGGCTTGCGCTACTTCGGCTTGAGTTTGGCCCCCTTCTAACCTACCAACAGCTCTCCAAGCTTCTGAATTGGTTCAATGACTTCGCTGAGACATCGTACTCATCGAAACAAAACAGTCACTTAATGCCGATTATCCTTGTCTTTATTTCTTTCATTCAGTTGAAACTCAAATTTCATTCACTGCCGTTTTTGACGTTGAACTCAAAATTAACATACTCCACAGTTTGAAAATCAGAAAAATTTGCATTTGTGATTCTCTTCTTCCATTTTCGGCAAAAAGAATTTCGCTTATATCTTTATTTTATACAAAACTTACAATATCCTTTAACTGTTTTGAGCAATGTATATTTACAATTAAAATAATTAAATTTTAAATTAAATTTTGAAAATATATGCAATTAAAATGGGACAGTCTACATGCATTTCATTAAATAGTTTGTGTTCCAGAAAAGAATTTATTTTCTATTGTTTCAATTTTTCTTAAATTTAGTTGTGCCTATATATGGAATGCAAGCAAATCAATAAAAAATCTTTCTATATTTTAGAGGAATGTCAGAGTGAATTAAATATCCATATAAAGCATTCAAAAGAAATTATGCCAAATAAACATTATAAGCCAAATATCAGGGAAAAAAAAAGAAGATTTGCTTCTGCGTATATCTGTTTTCCCCAAATCCACTACGCAAATTAGTGGATTGGCGAAAAATATCAATAAAGTGCATACCGAATAGTTGAACATCATCACACTTGAAAATGTAATCAATGTGTGACATAAGGAAATGCTAACATACCTGCAAGTAATCTTTACCTAATTTCAAGGGTGGTTAAAATCTATTGGTCTTATTTTTATGATTTATTTCGCCCACCTGATTATATTGCTTTAAAAAGGATCCGAAAAACGAGAAACAAATCACCCACTTCATGGTTAATAAATCATGGTTTAAAATGCTTAGACAAAAACTGAGCCAAAAATAACTAATTAAAAGTTCCTTTCCTATTCTTTTTCTGGGTGAATTCTAAAATTAAATTCAATAGCAAAACAAGTATAATCTATAAAGGAATAAAAGGTATTCTTCACAAATGATGGATTCTCCGGAAGAAGACTCAGAGGAACTTCCTGAGGATATAAATACATAAAAGGTCACATCTGACCTCAGGTAATTCCACTAAAGCCTCGTATCAAAGAAACAGACTGTCAATGGGAATTATAACACATCCAAGGCAGTAGTTTCAATAATTTGGGGTGATAATGATATGAATACTGTTTATATTTATTTTTGCAAACTTAGTATATTTCTTGTGTGTTTAAAACAATAATGATAATAATTATCACATTTTTCCTCTCATTTCTGGATATATATATATATATATATATATATATATATATATAT
>JAPDSC010054306.1:88229-113283 GCA_026290005.1 Latrodectus geometricus
TATATATATATATATATATATATATATATATATATATATGCAGCGCAAACGCACATCACACGCACGTCTGTGGCGTCTCTTAAAAGCTTAATTTAATGGTTTCAGATTTCGACGATTTTAAGCTCGCAATTGTGTTTTTCTTGTGGTTTTTTTCAAAATGATCAATTATCCCTCTTAGGAAACAGCGATCAGTTTTTTTTATCAAGTATCCGATTTTGATAGAGGAAGGATAATGAAATACCGAGATTGGGTCTTTCAGGGAAACCGGTCGTCATGTTGGACGAAACCAAACAATTGTAATTCTGACATGTGATCGTTGGATGACGGGCGTGGAGGGTATGACGGACCAACGTGTTCGATCACATCCATCGCAGTGCACCACTTCCCGCGATGACAGGCAAATTGTGCACATGGCAGTGACGAATCGATCAGCCACATCACAAACCATAACACAACACATTCAGTCTGTAACGCATCATCCAGTTCTGCGCGTAACATTCGATGCCATTTCCAGCAGAGTGGTCTGTCTGCAAGACGTCCATTGCTTCGTCTACCCTTGATGCAGAACCAAAGATATTTCTGTCCTCAATGGTGAGATGAAAGAGGGGTGTGAATGGCAGAATCAAATGAAATTGTCTTTACAGACGAGTCTGTCTGCAACACCACGTTGGTCACATTCGAGTCTAGAGATACCTTATAGAGAGGATGCTAAACAGTGATGTTATGCACCACCACACTGTTCCAGCACGAGTATTCTGATATAAGGAGGTATTGGACATCACTTTGGTACTTCTCTAGTACGCATTGCCGGTACTTTAAACAGTCATTGCTACATCTCCAAGGTGTTGGAGCCAGTTGTCCTTCCTTACCTTCAGGGCTTCCCCAAAGTCATATTTCAACAGGACAATGCGCGACCACACGTAGCCCGCATAGTCCAAGTTTTCTTCGTCAATCACAAGATTGAATTGCTTCCTTGCGCACTTCGCTCTCCGGATCTTTCGCTGATAGAAAACATGTGGTCGATGAGTGTTCAACGATTGACCTAGATTATATCCCCAGCAGCCACATCAGATGTGTAGAAGCCGCTTGGTCTGTTGTACCCCAAAAATACATTAAAAGTCCCATTAAATCAACGCAAAGGCTTGTGGCAGCGGTGTTCTCCAACAAAGGCGGTTACTCTGATACTGATTTTGGCATTTGACAGAAGTCTCTAAATTTAATCATTTGATACTTGGTCAACATGTTATATACGGAATAAATTTTGTTGTGATATCTCTTGTCTTTCTTGGTGTTGCAATTTGAGTGGCTAGCTGCGTGTTTTACCTCAAATATATCTCACTGTAAATTTTCTTCATTTTTTTCCTTTATTAAAAATCTGATTGTTTTTTAATGTCATTAAAGCTTTTGTATTTTAATGTGTGGTGTACCTGTTACATTTTTAAATTTTCTTTTTATGTTAGAAAAAATGTGTATTTTTCTTGCTAATTGAAATTTAACCATAAAATGGGTTTTTCAAAATCATTGCTTGTGGAGGCATGCTTTCGGCGCTCCTGAAATGACCTTCTCCAACCAGTGGAGTTGAGTTGTGTAAGCATAGTTCTGACGTTCGCGGAACAATAAATCTTTTTTGATCAACAACTTTGGATTTGAATTGAACGAATCGATTCCACCGATTCATCATGCTAAGTAGATCTGGTGTGCTCGAAACAATGGTTAAATGACTCGTATTAATATATAAAAATAATTTTTATAATATATATTAGTCCATAAATTACATTTTTATTTATTTTATAGAAATTCAATCATTAAAGATACTCAAAAAAAAAAATATTAAAAATTCAGAAAATATAAATTCTCCCATGTTTTGTAATTTTGGGATTCGAATGTTGTGATACACGACAAATGATAACTCATCATAAATAACATGGGATATAATGAATGATATCTCTTCAGGTTTTCATATTTTTAATAAATACCTTACGTATATTAACAAAAATTGCATGAGCCAATTTATAGATTTTCCTTTCAAGTATTGTTTAATATGATAAATTATAGTCCGCGCACGATCTTCATGCAAATGATATAACAATCGCTCACTTAAAACAACAGCAATATGCAATTTCATCTTCAATTTAAATGAATTTTACATTTCTAAGTCTTCGTCATAGAGACATGATTTCAATTTAGGGATAAGCATTGTCTGGTATTGTTCCTCAATAAGCAAAGTTAAAGGGGAAAATAATCCTGATTTACATGATTAAAAATAAAAAAGGGGGAGAAATATTAGGTTGGGGAAAAAGTTATCCATTATTTTTTCGGTAGACGTCTGTAGTGATCGCTATCTCGTGAGGTATCTATCGAACAATTTCAGATTTATGCTCGTTGGAAAGCTGGCATTTGACACTAAAATATTCTCTTGGGGTTTTTTGTTTGATTCATTCAGTTACGAGTACAAGGTTTCAAAAATGGAAGACAACAAACAGAAAATTCGATACATTTTCGTTTTTCTCTTGTATCGGCGAAAAAGATAGCCGGGTGGCTAAAATTGTGAAATGTGTTTATCGTCCTACATAAGACTGTAACAACCAGTTACGCACAATTTTGGTTTCGTCGATTCCGTTTGGGTATTTGGATGCTAAAGATGCACCTCGCATGGATACAACATCGTCGAGAATGTCTATAAAATATCAAAAATTATCAAACTTGACAGCATGTCAGCAGTTGTAGCTTCGCACAAGACCTAAAGATCTACATGAAAACTGTTTTAAACCTTTTTACAAAGCGAATCTGAAAGAAGTTACAAAAAGTTCATGTAAAAATAATGGATTTCTTTTTCCCCAAACTAATATAACTACGCCAAATTTGAAAAAGACACCAAATTTTGGTGTTACCATTTTGCATGATCACTATCGAATTCGACTCGTACGGCGTTAACGCTATACAATCAAGGTTTCTTGCTACCAGACAATAAATATCATTATTTTTAATCGAAAACAATTTTATGAAGCAAATTCCTAAATATATACCGCATTCTCTGGAATACAAGAAGCCTTTTGAATTGAAGTCTGAAATACTGTCGCTGGTCAGTTTTTGATAACATATATTTCTCCGATTCATCCATTCATGCACTGTAATTTGTTGTATGAAGACTCAGATAATGAAGCGTTCTCTTCGTTCGGCTATGGAGATGGCTTTTTGGAGATTTCATAGATAGAATTGTGTATGAAAAGAAGGGGCATCTTATACCCAGGTATATAAATTTGTATAAATGATGTTTATCCATATGAGGAAATATAAAATGAGCATAAACAAACGAAATTATTTTAATGAGAAGAAAACCTTTTCTTAAAACAGGGATGGGCAAACTTTTTCGATCGCGGGCCAAAAGTCGAAAAAATAAAGTTTGACGAGCCAAGATGAATTTCTCTAAAATTTTAAAAACAATATACAAGTATTACAATTTAATATATTAATGAGATGAATGAAATTGAGATTTCATTTTTAAAAGTTCCTTATATTGAGGTTCGAAGTGAGATGTACAAATTCTAAGGAACGAGGCTAAATGCTCATCTGTCAGTCTACTTCTGAAATAATTCTTTCTAAGGTTCATAGTTGAAAACACTTGTTCACATATATAAGATGAAGCAAACATAGCACTGATTTTCTGGGCATGAGATATTAAATTTGGGAAACTTACTTTCGATAATGATTTGTAAAACTCTAACTTTGGCATATTTAGAAACAATTGCTTGATATGATTGTTAGATTGCAACTCAATTAATTCAAGCTGCAAATCTGACCTCACTGCTTCACAATTTACGTTGAATGGCATGGTAAAAATATCCAATTCTGCTTGAATGGCACTGAAATCTTGAAATCTGCGTTCGAACTCAAAATGCAGTTTTTTCAAGCTATCTTCATAATTCTTAAGGTTCTCTTCATTTACTGAGGGTATTATATTTAACCTTGGGAAATGAGATAAGTTGTTCTTACCTAGCTGCCCAGCAAACATATTATGTTTTAATTTGAAAGCTTTGAGATGTAACCGTCGATAAATTGATTTTTCCCTTGCATCTTGACATTCAAGTTGTTCATATGACAAAGAAGATCTGTGAAAAATGCAAAGTCTGAAAGCCCATTTGTAGGTCTTGCTATTCGCCTCCGTGACATGGTTCACGGGTGCCCACCGGGTAACGCTAAAGAAGTAGCTGTTTTCGGCCTTGTTGTGGCGAAGGGCTCATCACCCAGTGCCCGTCGTTAAAAAAAAATCTTTATTAACTGTGCACTTCCTTAATTATTTTTATAAATTTATATATAATGTTTTATGCGTATTCTTAAAAGAACCGAAGAGTTTTTCATCCTGTGGTATAAATTAATTTGTGACTGGGTTTTGATTTGTCACTAAACGGTCATTTTCTTCACAAAAAGGATAATTATACCTGGACCTACAGTTTAAGATTGATTCCAAGCCACTACAAACATCCAAGACCAAGGAGGATTTGAACCCAAGAACTATTGAACCGAATGCAAGAGCACTAACCATTTGGCACAGCTATTTTAACATTGGATAACATTAAAAATAAGAAGTGTAAATGAAATAATTCTTTATTGGCTGAAAACAATTTTTGACTTCAAAATTTCCAAATCCTTAAAGGACTTCGTATTTGTAGCAAAGCGATTTTGTGCAAACTTTCATATGCAGGAATCAACAATACGTCTTCGTTAAATTCTTATACTTTAATTACGAAAATGTCTCCATCATTTTATGAAAATTTTAATTTATAAAATATTTGGTTAATAAACCTTTTTTAACCGATTTCGTAACATTTCTCATTGACAAATAAACAAACAGAAAAGCTCAAGAATTTTAAAATATTTACAGGAAAACAATACAGCGAGTGCTCTAGGAGTTGTGAAACTACGGTAAAGTATTTTATTCTTTCGTTATCTTCAGTTTAATCGAGTTATCTTTTAATATACTATAACTTTATTTTAGCATATGCAGCACCATTTTGTCAACAATAAAGCTGTAGCATAGATTTCTCCGAAACAACGAAACAACATTTACTAAAATAACTCTAGAAACTTTATATAGGTTTTACAATAATTTCAACATATTCCCATCTTATGATTTTCAGAAAAATTCCTTTGGAAATCAAATACATGAATTTACTTGAAAGCTAAGAATGGTTCGGAATGAAGTTGCATAAAATAGTTTTCAACTGATAACTAACATTGCTAAGTAAAATGTTTGTCCTTCTATGACATAATAAAGTTATCTGTAATTTCAGTGACTATTTAAGTATACATTGTTGGTCTAATACATAACGGATTACTTTAACGAATGTAATTTTTTGAACTATTTTGAAATAAGTAATTTTAATATTATCTAGATATAATTCCTCTCAAGATCGGAACCATATTTTTTATGATCACGACATATAAATCAAAATGTCGCCCATTTTTAATTCCCTGGTGAAGCGTGGATTTTGAAATAGCCTTTTAATATATTTGTCTCTAAATGTTTCCCTGGAATTAAAAATTGATACTATCCCCATGTTAAAATAACAATGGTTTGATCTAAATAAACTGTATTTGTGATAGTTTTTATGCATTGGGTGAACATATGGGGAAAGAGAATCAACCTTGTAAACGCTTATCATAGCTCATTCAGCATACAAAATAATTTGACTCTGGAAATTCGTTGTTGGATCAAATTTCCATTGAATCCTGAAAAGCAAGGTATTGCCAATATTTTTTGTCAATTTCATTATCTTTTCCAATACCGTTATTTCTATAGTCGCTATACGTAATTTTAGGACGTTTTCTTGCATAGGCTCAAAGTGTTGTTGCATGAATTCTAAGCGAACCCAAGTAAATCAAGCTTCTTGAGTATGACACAACACTCTGGTAACCTCAAATACCAAGACGTCTGACGGCTCATTTCACTTATCAAACTGGGATGACACCAACAAGGGAGACAATCGATGGAAATCACTTTCATGTCTTCTTTTCATTATTAGTCTACAAATTCTTTAAAAGCAAACATTTCTAAAGATTTCTTTTCAATAAATTTGAATTCTTGAGGCGGAGGTTCCTTCTCTGTTTCTGATCAAAAGAGTGGTTACCAAGCATTCTAATCATCATTCATAGAATTTGAGAGTTTGTCGCCAGTAACATATCAATAACAGAAGTTCACAATACATTTTTCTAAAAAAAATCTCATTTTCTTTTTCCATATTTATTTTCTAATCGTTTTCAAATTATTTCAAAGCTTGAAGCACCATTTCGATTTTAATAACGCAAACATTTAAAAAGCTAATCTGTTCACTTACTTCCAGGAAATATTTTACCCGATAGTTGATTCTCTTTATGTAACAGTTGTAGAATATGTCTTCCGAAATCCATGGATTTCTCTATTATAGAAGTTCAATACATGATTCAAGTAATTCTTGTGTATGTATGGGATTTGACTCAATGAAAAACCACACATTTGCTGTCTCTGATACTTAAGAATACATGAGTACTGAGTTTTTTGAGATCATACCACATAGTAAAGATGAATCGTTAAACTAATTCTTCCTGTTCTAATAATTTTGTTGTGCTTTCTTAACAACCTTACTTTAAGTAAGGTTGTTAAGAAAAAAAAAGGGATATTCTCACGGAAATTTTCAAAGTTCTCATGAAGTTTGAAACTTTTCAGGTGTTATAATAAATTCTGAAGTATTTTCTATATCATTTATTAAGTTACAATTTAATTTTTATTAATTGCAATTAATCAGAAATTTATTAAAATAAAAAAATTGTTATAATTAAATCTTATGAATCCATTAAAAAATCGATTGTTTTCGAAGTTTTCAGGAATGAGGGTTACTATTTATATTTAATTATTTTTCAATAATCTCTAAGATATATAATACATTTTCTCTACATTGATAAATTAATGTAAAAATATTTTTCCATGTAAAGAAATCAACTTAATGCTAAAAAGCAGCTAAAAAACAATTTAGAATAACTTTAAACATTTTTTTTAAAAATTATTTATTTTCTTGCTGAGCGTGAATTTGTAACAAAAGGAACCAGAAAGTCAACATTTCTTCTCATTGTTCTGCGAAGTAAATCTTTATATTTTTTATAAATTTGACGTTTTCAGTTTCATTAGTTTATTTACCACTACACAAAACATAGTTACTTAATAGTCGTTCTAACATTAAATAAAGCAAAAATCGAAATAATATTAAGCCAAATATGATTTTTTAGAACATATTTCCTGAAAGTTTATAGTATTTCCTGGAATCCCCTGTTTATACTCAAAATTTCAGAATGAATTCAGAGGAAATTTACACCCATAATTTTAAGATTCTATGTGTGTTTTACTACGGTCTTGGGATGTTTGAATATTCGTTGGACACAAACTGTCTGCTTTGCTTATATATTTGCTTAGATAATATCTAAATCTTATTTGTCTTAAATTCGGAAAACATAAGTTGGTATTTTTGAAATATTTCAGTTCAAAGCAAATTTTTCCAAAGCGCCACTTATTTCAAGTGACTTGTGACAGATAGCATAAAACCATCCTTTCCAAACAATTTCTTGCGTTTTGTTCTGCACTTGAAAACAGTAATGAGTTAATAAAAGTAGTATAAGTCCAATATATCCCAAAATCTCACTCTTTTTAAAATCTTCTCTAAAGAAAGAAATTGCAATCTAACAATAGAAGTTTAGAATAATCAATATTTGATATATCGGAGAAATGTGCAAGTTTTATGTTTTGGAAATCTCATCAACAAAATAAATTTCTCTTCTAAAAGTTTGGACCCTTTTCGAAATGATCAATTAAATCCAATCAATAATTCCTCACTCGATAGAACTTACAGACGAATGTAACAGTAAAGAATTCTGTTGATTGATAAAATGAGGATAATGTTAAAAAATGGCATTTTGTATGAATATCCTCCAAGAAACACTATCAGTAAAGATATTTTATAATTTCAATATTTATGTGGATTAGGTGGCTTTATTGGTTATCGATAACAGTTATTTGATAATAATTTAATACTCGGTGTCAATGCTCATAGGGACAATATTTTCTTGATATGACCATCAAAAAAACCGAATTATAGAATATTCTTTAAACACTCTTTAATGCGGCAAGTCATAACAAAAATTAGTTATATCTAGATGTATAAAATTCGGAATAGTTTTGAAACGTGGTAACTTACTCCGGAATTTTCTGTGAGTCATACTTCGAACCAAAGTATTAATACGAAGTAATAACAACATAAAGAACCAATCATACTTCATGTTATGGATTGTTTTGCTTTTCATATATGAAAAGAAGTGAAGTAAACTACGTTATTGTTATGGGAAAAGAAAAAAATGTTTATTTTGTCTTCCAGCAGAAAAATTAATTCATCAGTAATATTTCTTGATCTGAAAAACAAAAACATTATTCAAAAAAATAAAAACCATGAATAATTATTTAATAAAAGGATAATAAGATTTATTTCTTAGGGCTGGCAGAATAAATATTGACATTCATAATTTTTTTTTTTGTTTTTTTTTTTTTTAAATAAATTCTTGTTTAAAAATAAAAGAGAAAAAGTTATTTTCTTGATGATTAATTTTTAAAGTTATTCTAAATTTTTCATTAAATCTAAATACCTTTCTTTCGATAAACAATTATTTTTCCGCCGGCTGATGGCTGAGTGGTTAGCGTTCCTGACTCCTCATCTGTTGGTCCCGGTTTCGATTCCCGGCTCAAGCATGATAGCTTTCTTTCTCCTGAGACGATGGATGAATGTGGCCTGCCCTATAAATGGGTTTGTGGTGGTGTGACATGGGTAATGCCATACTTGGTTCACTGGTGGCCACCAAATGAGTAGCAATTTCTGGCCTTGTTGTGGTGAAGCGTCAATCACCCAGTGCCCACCATTGGAAAAAAATTATCAGGAGAAAGTGTATTGTTATAAGGAGAAAGTGTATTGTTTATTTTAAAAACAAATTATTGAAAAATACATGAATATAAATGCGTGTGTGTGGGCTCTTTTCAGAAAACTTTTTTTTAAATTTACAGGAACTCATGAGAATAAAGCAAGTTCACTCCCTGGTAGAAACCAGGTTTTTCCCCTTTTACAACAGATCAGAAAGGTTCTGGATACAAACCAGACATTTCGGAGTCTTTTCATCATCCTGCGAATATACTTGTTCTAGCCTGGTGGAAATGCATTTATTCTTGAAACTAATCATGGAAACAAAGTTCGGAGCATCGTTTTTCGAAACTGTCCTTTTGAAATAGTTTGTCATTATTTCCTGTATATTATCTCCATTATTCCCAAGAATATCGCTAATTCTTGAAATCATTCAACTTAGAAATGCTGCAAGTTTCAGAAAAAGCTGTCTTATAGAAAAACATATATCAAGAATTTCAATTAAAAAAAATTATATAAGCGTAAAAGCGAGTTAGTTATATAATTTATAAAATAAAATATCACTGATTTTAAGTGCATTAAAGTAATCTGACATGCATGAACAGTTCTCATGATTCGTTTTAAGATTATAAGATAGAATTATTTATACTTAATTATAAAATAAAGCAACTAACGCTTTGAGTTTTCTATACATAAATCTTATTAATACTAATTGTTTACTGATAAAAAATTTCGTTTTTATCTATTGTTTCTAAGATATAATATCAGGAATTGTTCTTTACAGTGCCATTAACTAAGTATTGTAATTTAGTTTGAAAATATTAAATATTTCCTTTTTATCGAAAAAAACACAAAATTTACTAATTTGAAGTTTCATAATTTCTTCTATTTCTATTTATTTAAAAAAGGCGGGCCGAATTTCCCAAATATTTTTAATTTCAAATCTCAAAACTATCTTAACCACAATATTTCACTGTAACCCTCGAAAAAGTTCTCTTCCTCCAATGGGTGAAAGTAAAATAAAAGTGTAAGAAAATGAAGAGAGAATAAGGAAAAAGAAGAAGATATCAAGGAGGAAAAAAGAAAGACGAAGAAAGAGAGATATTTTGCTTTGGTAACCGCTGGAAATGTTCTTGGCTTTTATTAAAGCTCTGACAAACTGGATTAACTAGAGAATTAATACAAACTGCGCTTGATTAAAATAAAATTATAAAAATTAACATTTAAGAAATTTCAAATGTAGAACAAAAAAGACTTAGATTCCAAAAATAGAATGAATGATATATCTTTATATTTTGCCAACTGTAATATCATGTGAAGAATTCTATTTTTAAATCATTTTGAAGCTTATTTTAGGCATTTTTTGAATACTGAAATTTTCTGAGAAATTCAGATGCAAAAGGATTTCTGAACTGTTAATTGAGAATTTAATGTTCAATGAAACATCGAGTGGCCCATAAGAGAGCAATTTTCGATGGTAGTGAATTTTTCATTTAATCTTGCTGCCAACTATTTTAAAATGAATTACTATATTTGGATCTTCAAAGACACGACCATTATGGAGAGATGAATGCTGCTGCACGTGAATTCCTCCATGGTATGTATGTACTCCACATCCTTCTGTCACAGTGGCTATTAGTACATATTTTCGAAATTTAAAGCTGTTCGAGCTCCCCGAGATATGGCGATTAGGGAGATGCCCACGAATAAGGAACACGGCAGGCCCATAAAGTTTTGTGATAGCTGCGCAGTGTCAAGTGACACAGAAATATTAAAAGACATTGTTTTTATAAATACAGAGTCTCAAGTTAGATACCGCGAATAAAAACAAAAGAATTTTCTGTTTCTGCTTTTTGTATGCCCTGGAGAATGCTTGAGAATTTTCGGTGTTTTCTACTTATTTGAGGGAGAAATCACACCGAGTGCTATCGGATTTAACTACGCTACTGTCTGTAAGTGGTGGGTAAAACTACGGCTTTTTCTTGTTATTGAGCATTATTTGCTTTTAAGGAACTCACATAAGACTTCTCTGTTACAAAATCAGACACCCCTTAAAATTTTTTGTGTATTTTGATTATTCCTTCCATGTATTTTTTCCTTATTTCCATACCGTACTCCACTTTATCTTACTCTTTTCATGCTTCGAATTTCTATAAAACAAAATTTTATTATAAATAAATTTTTATCATAATACGAATGCATTGCCTGCTTGTAAAACTAAATCATTTATGATTCAATGTGTTAAAACAGGTACCTGCAAGCTATCCCTTGCAAGATTCATTGATCTGATGATGGATGCAACATGATTTGAAGGCTTAACTCTAACAGTATTAGTAACACACTGGATTTGGCGATATTTGGGATGATGAAAAAGTTTGCCATATCTATTGTGGCCAGAGCGAGAGTCAGGGCTATTGTTTTTAACATTTTATAGTTTATTCATTTATGATTTTTTACGTGGTATGTTTATGTATTTGTCATTTTGATATTACTAAATTCTTTTATTTTGCTGATGCTAATTCTTGGCGATAATTGGAAAAGCGTTATTTCGTCTTTGACAACAATTTACTGACATTAGGGAATCGAGATTGCTAGGCTTAGTATCAAAAATTGAGGCTTCTCTGCCCTCACCCATGTGCCCAGCCATGTGCCCAGCCCTCGACAGAAGATAGGCTCTAATTTACGGTCCGCGAACACCACCGCCTCTTGGTAGAAGTCCATTTTTGGACCTTGAGCCACAAAACCTAACTACCCTCTTGGAAGAAGCCCGACGGAATAATTGCAGGTCGTCTGTATGATGCGAGTAAAACCACCTTTCTTGGCTTATTGAAACCTTTGAAATATTTGATTCAAATACTTTACATTTCCTTTATAAGTCTTTCTCTAATCTGAACCATTTAACTATTCTCCTATCTCTCAATTTTCAGCGATACTGGCTTCCGAAATCAGCAAGATTTCTATCATTGGAATGTCTTTCCAATGATAGAAAACTTGCTGCTCCGTAATATAAATAAAGCATTCAAATTTTAATTTCAGTTGATAATAACTCAAATGTTTAAGTGTTCATACTTTCTATATTTCAGAGTATTTGATAAAATATAAATTATACAAATGACACTTTCTGCTGTAAGAAGATGTTTTAGGATAAAAAAAGTACCACGCAGAGTTCCAATATTAAATTGTTTGTTATTGTTGTTTGCTTCATTGGAATGATCCGTTCATCGGCCAAACACAAAATGACATGAGGTGGAGACAATTTCTAACCACATTGTATGAGTAACAAAACTTAGTTAACGGATACACTCTTTTGTTAAAATACTCCGAAACACGTCCGTGTCCAGTCGGTACTTTGGAAAAAATTGCATTCCCAAATATATTGGTCATTGTTCCGTAGAATTGGAAGGTCTGCCGGCCTATCTCACTGTTATCCTATCTGTGTTCCTACACTCTAATTGCTGTCTTATGCAACACCTTAATTAGGTGTGAGCTAAGACGTAATACGTGAAGAGTTGACTCTGATAGATTTGTAGCTTCCTTAGCCCGTATATCTCTTTTCTCGTTGCTAAGATTACCTTTATGTGCGCGTACATGATTCTAGCTCACCTTCCGACACCTCGAAACCTCCCTCAATGAGTTCTAAACTTTGTGAACCACGATGCTTGGGTTATTCAAATCTGCAAGTGAATACATGGACGATTGTGAATCGCTATAGATATTTCAGGTGTCCCTGCCTGTATTTTGTTTGAGTCAGTCTTACGCCATACCCTGCGCCAATATCTCCACCTGAAAGGCAGAGTTATCATCACCAAGTCTATTTTCAGCTGAATGAACTTCTGACCCAAAGTAAAATACCACAGCCTTTCCCTCTGTGTCAGATCCATATTTAAATTTTCAGGCTCACTCCGGTGTGCTTCTCCCTATCGATTGACACATTCACTCGCTCCACTGGGTGATACTTCCAGATATCAACCCTCTGCTCAACATCTATTGGATCAAGCTGTTTATCGTAGAAGATAGCAAACCTATGTTCTACCAATACCATGAGCTTAGCAAATTCTTTGCTTGCCTTGATGTCTAACGGTAGGAAACCGCTAACACTTGCACCGCCACCGTAGATACAGTCCTGTGGCATCTAGTAATGGCAACTAATGCAGGTCTCTGCATACTTTGTATTCGCTCCAATTCCAAATAGCACCATACATTCAGTACCACTCCTGTAGAGGCGTTTGAAGAGATTAGGCTTACGCCCAAACAACACCCTCGTCATACGTTGAAATGCAAGTCAAATCGAATATTTTTTGCTTTATATGCTTTAAATGGCTGCTAAACATGAGTGCACAATCATATGTGACTCCCAAGAACTTTAGCTCCAGCACAGATTTCACGGAAGATCTACCCACCTTAAAATTCTACCACAGTAGATGGAGTTCGCTTCAATTTACGTCTACTACTTAATGCCACAATTTTACTAGGGTTTAACACTGGTTTAAAATTCTGCTCTCGTTTCCTGATTGTATTGAGGGCTACTTCTGCTCTGCGTTCTAGCTTTGCTCTAGAATCACCCGCGGTGCATGTTATCATGGATCATAGGAACATGTTATCAGCATGTTATCAGCGATCATAGGAGCATGTTATCAGCGAAGGCAATAAGCCTCGTATCATCCGACGCACCTAAACGTAGCGCACTGTCCACACGAATATTCTAAAACAAAGGATCAACACATGATCCTTGTGGTACACCTCTTCTTGAACTGAATTCTAGTGTCCATCCCGAGCAATAATATATGATCTTACGATCTTCAAAGTAGGACTTCGCCAACCTGTAAACTTTATTATGGCAATGTGCTTGACCGAGGAGGTAGTTCACAATGCCTCTACACGCTGCCAAAAGTACCCTGAACACCTAGTGAGATCAGGCTGACGTACTCTCCATTCTCTTAGAAATACCTAGTTGTGTCATGAGGACACACATGCGCCGTGTCACACGAGCTGCCTGGCCTGAATCTATGTTGAGTAGGGTGAAGTGCCAGAGTCTGTTCCAAATGAGGATAATTCCGCTGAGTCGTTAGTTTTTCCAGTACTTTGCCTATACTAAAAAGTAAATTGATCGGTCTATAGGAACGCGCTTCTGACAAGTCTTATCCCGGCTTCTGAAACAGGATTCAATTGGCATGTTTCCAAGATCTTGGGAAATGCTTAAGAAATAAGCACTCGTTAAAAATCATTGCAGATACTCCAAGATTTCTCCCAAAAATTGTCAGCACTAACTCAATGGTGATGTTATTCAGCCTCGGTGCTTTCTTTCGGATAATGCCTTTAATGACCGACTTTATTTCCGCTTGCGTGAAGATCTGGTCATTATCTGAATTACTGTAAGAGTCAGCAATGTTCCCCATATCAGTTTGTTCACTAGTCTCATTACCTATCTCATCCGCCAGAAACAACCCAGCAATGATTTTGTTGACGGTCTCTTTTTCGGTTTCAGTCTGAAGACTGCCCTGTAATCTGATTCTACTCGAGGGTGTGTTTCTAACATCGTTATCAACGGTGGCAGCGATCTCATATTGGATCGCATTGATTCTAGGCACTATTTATCCCAGCTAGACTTTTCTTCAGATTAGGGAGTCTTTTGTACTGGGATAGGCTTCTGTTGTACAGCGTCTTTCGTACATTTGTTTCCTCGGAGTTGGCACATTTTTGATACCTTCTCCTCATAGCTCTCGCTTTACTTCGTAACCCCTGCAATTCATCATCCCATCATGGGACATGGACATGCTTCCTGATTATCATACCAGTACGAGATCAAAGCCTTCTATCGCAGATCTCCCGCAATACCTTTGTCAATTCTTCCACTGGTAGAGCTAAGTTTTCTCCAATTTTTGCTCTTTTGATCTTATTACTGAGATCTGGTGCTTTTTTTATTAAAGTCCAAGCCCCAACCCAGTCTCTGGAGTCTAAAGTTTCCTAGGGAATAGTTTCCATCTCTATCTTTGACAAATTTAGGTACTAGCATGAGGCAGATGTAGTTGTGATTTCCAACATAATTATCAACCACTTTTCACGACGTAACAGACGACTGCAGTGTACCTGTCGCTGTCGACACATCTATCCAGCTCCTCTCGTTAACGATTTTAAAAGTTCTAGAGGTTGCATCATTAAGTACCATGAGGTGATTTCAAATGAGGAACTCTAGAAGAATTTCCCCTCGTCTAGTTCCCACTCTAGACGGACACTCGTAGTCCCACAGCTGATGCCTGATGTTAAAGTCACCTCCGATGAGAACTCTCGAGTGGACTCAAGAGTTACTTTCTCAAGAGTTTCAAGAAAAACCCTAATCTTTGTCTTAGGAGGCACATAAACAGACACTATTAACATCTTCTGGTGCTGATTAGTTACTTTAATTGCTACTATAGATGAGTCCACAGGTTTGATCCAGACACCAAGATTGGTGTTAGTGACGACAATCCCGGGGAAGTTAATCACCTATCTCAAGGCTGGAGAAGTTAATCACCGACCTTGAGTTAGGAAAGAATACGATCTCACCATCCACTATATACGACTCCTTTAGTAAGAGGAGGTCAGGTGAACCCAATTCCGACTACCTCAGTACTTCAAGTGTAGCTGCCCTAGAACGAGCTTAGTTAACCTGAAGAAAATCGTACTCACAAGCTTATATGGTTGTCTTAACCATACTTTGTTCGAGACTTCAATCTCTCGCACTCTCTTTTAAATCGCAGGTAACCAAGGTCTATGGATTCGTGACCCGTTACAAACTTAAGCTTGAACTTATCGTTAGCTCTGCAGTTTATGCACTCGATGATTTCTTTCTTACATTCCTTAAAGAAGTACTCCCCAATACAGATCATGCAGAACTGCTTCGTTTCTGGGTGCTTAAATTGAAGATGCGTGAATCTACAGCACCTGAAGCACCGTGGCGGCTCCAAAATCTTTTTTATTCGGTGACGCTGCAAACCGCAACTAACTTTTCAACAAGTGGCCAAAGCCTTGAGAAACAGCTGGAGCTGTTTCTATAACGCAGTGTCTCTCCTAGCCTTTAAATTTGAATACCATCTTTATGTGGCTCTAGGGAAGTCCATTCTGAGTCCTAAATCCATCAAGAACTTCTGCCTCGCCGTCCACACCCTGGAGGTCATATTTCAGTACTCTTAGGAGCTTCTGATTTCGACTGAGGCTCCTATGAGTACTGATACAAAGACTAATAGTAAGAGTACTCCTAAGACTCTTGATGGCTCCCTGGCTTCGACTTTGTCGGCCATCTTTTTCGTGATTTCACCTTTAAAGATAGACACATCTTCTGACTTTTTGCATTCAATTTCGATCGTTCAGTGTTTTGATGTCCTATATTGCCACACCCAGTTTCCAGGGATCAATAGACTCCTTAAAGATCTCCTTGACCTTCTCTGTCGGCAAATCCTTTTTCTTTCAGCAATGCACTGGTTTTTCCCCTTGCAACTCAGGCGTAGGAGTTCTGAGTCTTTCCAGCAGAATTTTTAGAGGAAATTTCCTCTTTTTTCATATTTCCCCTTTCATGGGACTCTGACTTCTCTTGTACCCTTTTAGATACGTTTCTGATCGCTTTCCCATTGGTCTGGATAGCTGAATTGACGTTTTCGGCTCTTTTTGCTGTTCCATGTGTTGTTCAGTCCCACCTTCTGACTTTATGTCTTCTAACTTTCGAAGGAGGAAATTTAGTGTTTTCACGTCAACATTGTGACGCTTACAAAATTTTGCTAAGTTCTACTCAAAAGTGCGGTTTTTCTTTGTTTTTCTTCCCAATACCTTCTTCAGTATAGGTTTGACAAAAATAGCACTTATTATTAGTAAATAAATAGCACTTCAATAAAAGCAATATCAATAAAAACTTACAGGTTTAACCATAAAAAAAAAAGAATTTTGCCCTTGTTCAGCTCAATCTCCAATATATACCAAGTATTTTTTATTTTCAGCGTACGTGCCTGAACCGTCCCCGACTCGCTTCCGCCGCCATTTCTAGGCTACATTTAATGGTAACCCTCAAGGCTTCCTATAATGTCGTCCTCCTTACTCTAACAGGCCATGAAACGTATGTTTTAGAAAAAGTCCAACCATATGCGGCCCAATCCATGGTACGTTAATTCTCCGGACTCCCAAAGTAATCACCATCTAAATGGCGAGGATTTTTGAAGGCTTCTCACTCCCCCTATACATACAGTCTTAACTACATGACATTCAAAGACCGTTTCTCACAAGCATGGCCAAGAAACAGTAAAGTTATCAAAGCGCAACTACTTATTTCCATCGAACATCGTTCCATAGAATTTCCACTGACTAATGGCAGGCCACAAACCCTGAACTCCCAAGGCTGATACTTATCCCTTTGTCAAACCGAGTACACAACTTCAACGCTTGCATTGACAGTAGACGCCTCCTTCAACTCACCTATTTTGTTTCTGTTCGGTTTATTAGCTATTGATGCATTGTACAATACGCCCCATTCACAATCTTTTCAGTCACACCATGCACTTTATTCAACTTAAACCTTTGTGTAAGTTACTCATTCACTCAGTCACTGACACAGCAAAAGTGCAGCATCAGATTCCACATTCATGCCTTAAATTTAACACTTTAGTTAGGAACAAAAAACATTCATTGCCACAGAAAGTTAGATGTATTGACCTCAATTTTCAAGAGAGTGCACTAATTTTCAATAATGTCTATTTTAAATTGAAATTTGCATATGGCGTTGTCGAATGAGTTACGTTTGATTAAAATTTTTGAATCATTCACTAATCGAGTGGTGATTTTGTTAGAATCGGCTTTGTCTATTGAAAAGTATGTTTGATAATACAAACACAAGATAAAGTGTAATATGCTCCCTTAAAGGACCGCTATTTCTTTTGGTCCCACTGATAAAAATTATTTATTTATTGTACCGGAAAATTTTGTTTTATGTTGTAGTTTTTAAAAAATTATCAGATTGTTTCCAAAGTTTAGTTTATATAATATCTGGGTATCATTACATGTCAATGGCTCTGGAAATATTTGCCATAGATAATTTCTTTTATATCCCAAGCCTCTGCCAATGAATTCGCATACTATTTATTTAACGAAACTGAGGTTTTTTTCTAAAGCTTTATTGCTTATCCACTTTTTTCCAAGTTAGTGGAAAATGCAATGCATTTAGACTAGTATTCATTACTTATATTTCAATCGTAATCTTTGGCAGTACTTTAATCATTTTGTTATTTATTCTATTTTCACCGCTGCTTTTCGCTTGCAAATTCTATTTACCTTTCCTGGTTGTTTCATCTTCTAAATCAGAGTCATATCAAGGTTATTCAATATAAATCTCTACAAAGTGCCAGCGAGCGCTCCTGTTTTCCCAATAATAATGTAAACTAGACTCTTCACTGGGCCGTTTGATTTGTATTCTAGTTTTAAATCTCTCGGTTAATAATAATGTTGTCAAAATCTAGGATATGGATTTTTCCTTCTGTATTTTTACTTTAATTTTTCTGTTTAGTCCATTTATTTCTGATTTGATAAAAGCAATAGGATTTCTTTCATACTTTTTTGAGCAGTTGGTTTTCTTTGCTAGTAATATCTTTAATTTCTTGAGTAAGATTCAGATGTTTACTATATTGTCAATTTTCTCTGCTGCATCCATAAATGACTTTAGTACTACATTATTGAGTGCACCTATCTGATTAACTATTCCTAATTTGGTATTTGTGATTTTTTTCTATATTTTTAAGAAGAATTCTTTCATATAACTGCCACTTACTCTTAGCTATTTTTCTTAAATTGGTTGTTAAATTTATTCTTCGATCAAACCAATGACTAACAAATGCTCTAATGAAAGTTAATTTACTACATTTTTAGAAATGCACTGTTTGAAATTAGTTACAATAATATCTAGAATGTGTGGGCGATGATTTATATTTTCAGGGTAATATTTTCCTTCTAGAGAAATAATGGCTTTAAAAGCATGTTTTATGATAAAATGTTGCAGGTTTTTGCCATTTTCTTTTTCATAATTCCTTAACGTATATCTGGAAAGATGTTTGATGCCATCTTCGTAAAACTTTCTAAGAGGAGAATTACAAATTGCCATAAATTTGATCTTCCTTCCTCTGAAAATATCGGCTATCAGTGAAATTTCCGCATCATCGTCAACTTTTTCCCTGCTAAGTATTGTTAATGAGAATGAATTCTATTACAAAACGAATGCCCTACCTCTTCTATAACTTCTAACACAGCTGCAAATGGAGCTATTTGCTGTTTGGGATGTTTTGTTGCCATTCACGTGTGATTCTGTAATTGCACAAATATTTTTGCATTTTCCACTATGGCAAAATTTTTGGATTTATCATATTTATTTACAAGTTCACGCTGACATTCCAATTATAATATTTTATCTTTTTATCAATGTAATGTTCATGATTACATTCTTTTGCTACTGTTTTTTACTAGGTGTTGTATACATTGTTTATGATATAATCTATAAAACATTTTGATTGATCACAAATTTCTTTTGCTTCTATTATAGTATATTTTGCAATTGTTTATACATAAGATTTATTTTCAGTGATCAAGTCATTTATAATCTTCATTCCTGGTGTGTTATTATTTAAAGTTTTCTAACCTTTATAAATATTTCACAACCACTTAACGGGATGATCACCATTATATTTTATGCATTATACTAGAGTATCTTTAGATTCAACACATATTAGTCAAGTGACTATCAGCATACATTACGCACCATGATTTAGATTTACATGTACCCAGTCACACTAGCAATGATAAAATGTTGTGACTTTTATAGGGTTTGATTTTTGTACTGACATTATTAATATACAATGTTATATAGTTTGATATTATTAAGATTAATAATAGTAAGTTTTAAATACTTTTTACCCCCTTTTCATTTGGTTTATGGATGTAATTATGTATCCTTCATTAATTAATTCATTTTCAATATCACTAATGGAAGACGAATTTATAATAACAACTCTTAAGGGTTTCTCATCCTTTAATAAACATACTCTCAGAACACTGAAAATAGGTCACCAAGAAGGAAACAAATATGGGAATGAAAGGAAATTTAATACGCAAGATGATACAGATGTGAGATTCACTTGATCCCAAAATCAAGATAATTAAACAAATAAAGTGTGTACAAAATACAGTTCAACCTTAATAGCCCGCCGGGCTACCTCCTGCTGTCACACATTCCACCACATGGTCCATCATTGAGTTGATTAGACGTCTGATGTTGTCCTGAGACAAGTATGCCCACGAAACTTGAACACAGCCACCTCGAAAACATGAACAGAGAGACACTGTGGCACCCGATGTTTCAGTTGGTCCCAATCATGCTCTAACGTTAGAAGTATGGACAGTTAATTGACAATGGAAGAGTTTGAACATGACCTAGGAAGTCTTGAGCAACTCGAGCTGTATTGAGATGAGCATTATATTGTTGGAAAATTGAACATGGAGGATCATTTATGAAAGGTTCTATGTGGGATCCCAGAATGTCATCAGCGTAACGCTAGCCCGTTAAGGTTCCACATACCACAACTGGAGTGAGCCAGCTATCATAGATAGCACAAGACTTAAAGCCTACTGATTTGGCAATGTGTCACTCGACAATGTGGGTGGAAATGCACCATTCATAACAGCTCTTATCGTCTATCCCCAAAACGAACTAGAATTCATCCCTAAACAGCATGTTTTGTCAATCTTTGGCCTACCACGTCTCTTGGCACCACTGTAGACGAAGTCACCGATGTTACGGTGTTAGAGGCAATACCCAAAACGAATACTTTGAGTTCCGATTTACTTCCATAAGACGTCTGGAAATGGTTTGAAAAAATACTGGCACCTCCACATTTGTGTGAATCGTGGTAAGAGCCACTTTGGAATTCACAAGTGCTTGTGCACTATGCTTCTATCCTCTCACCTCATATTCTTCCTAGTGGCCCCAGATGTGGTATGTCTCACGGGACCACCATCTCGAGCCCACTGCTCACAATATTTCTGCTCTGTTCTATTCTGCACACTCTGAACGATCGACCTGATGAGCAATATGACGTGTCGAACGCACTGCAATTTTCAAGATGATTATGAGGCTCCTCTAAAACTTGTTTAGCCGAGCGAAATGTTTTCTCACACATCTCCTTGGCGTTCTACACTTACTAAAGTTTTCCTGTTGTCCGCATGTGATCGTAACGTTTCTGAATCTTCCACGCTGCACCGGTTTATATAGAATTCACTTTCTGATTTCAGTGTCACCGTAGGATGAGTAATTATGTGCATGGACACCAAACTTGGATCATTTATATATAGGATGTCATTGTACTAATTTGCAAAGTTCAGCCCTTGTATCTTTCTTTCTTATTGGTACGCTATTTTGAATGTACCTGAGAGTATATTGTGTCCTATATTTAGCTCATCTAAAATTTTAATACCCAATCTATGAAATTACTACTGCAAAATCCAATTTTGCTTATTGTAAGGAACTTTTGGCTTGGTAATTAAATACCTTAACGTTCTTAAATGCATCACTTACTAGATTTTCTATTCGTCTTTGTTGTCTCTGATAATTATTGGGGAATTTTATTATTTCGTTTGTCTAGCTTTCCTACAAAAACTCATAGGAAATCAATCAAAATTATAGTAAATCTACAGGATATGCTGAAGGTTCCCCTTGCCGAAGAAGAACAAAGCAAATAGAAACTAATAATTACAGAGTTTGAGTACCTTGCCAAAATATAAAAAAATTTAATCTCCTGGAATAGTTCACCAGGGAGAAAAATTAATTAATTCTTTATTGGTACGCTATCAGTTTGTCCGAAAATCAGCTTCAGAATCCGAAGACTGTTAGATTGCAATGAATTATATCGTTGGAGAAGAGGTAAACAAGTTTTGTGCAGCGCAATAAGTATTCATTAATATTTATATAATCTTTCGTAAATATTCTCAAATAGGGCGTAACCAAATACAACGTGTAGCTACCACATTAGATACTGACAAATGCTCAAGATAATTTGATTCGACGTTTGATGAAGCAGATTAAAAGCATGGAGGAAAACACTTGCCTCAACGCTGTTTGAGTATGAAGGATCAGAAGAAGCTGATCTGGTAATCACGAAAACCAGATATACACACCAAATTGGAAATTATCGGGAGGAGAGGTAGAATGAGAGACATTCTGTTAGGCTGGAAGTCATTTCGTCATCGTTTCACTTTTTTAAGATAAAATTATAATTACCTGATGGCAACGAATAAAGTTTCGAAACGGGAACGTAAATATCAACATTTTTTGCAATAAATCTGTACTTTGACGTGATGTAATTATGTAGTTCTCTTTTATTTTAAGTTACTTATTTAATAAAAGAAAATTTTATATTCAACATGAAATTCTCTTTTTCTCGTTCGAAAGTGAATAGTTTGAATTTTCTAATTGAAATATTTTTAGCATTCTTTTATAAATATGTTTTAAAAAGTAAAATATGTATCATGTATTTTCAATCAAATTTGTATTTAAGACTTTCTTTAAAAAAATATATAAATTATTGTCACGTGATTTGACTTTAATTTAAAGTTTATTCTATGATTTCGTCTATAATTTATTTCTATTAGGGAACTATATAGACAAGTTGCAGTTTAAAATGTCCCTGCAATTTGGTTGTTTTACTTATTTATGGATAAAATATTTACAAATATAGTGTTATTACTTATTTTAAATATAAATTATGAGCATTAAATTATAATTTGATTAGAAGCACAATTTAATGTTAATAGTTTAAGATTTTTATTGAAAATTAATTTCTTTTATGAATATTTATATCTATCTTAAAAAGAATTGGGCATCCTTAAGTACAATTTTATTAACTGTTTTTGTTAATTTAAATTTTCAGTAAAATACGTCGAAATAAATTACACACTCCCTAATGTCACTTTTATGGAACATTTTTTTGTTCTTCAATATTTCTCTTATCCATTTAATTATTTTCAAAGTTGTAATTTGAATTTAAATAAAAATAAAGAATTCATTATGCAGAGCACATTCATAAAATTATTTCCCCAAATACAAGAAATATCTTTTAATCAAACTTTGCTTTTTTCATGCATATTGTATAATTTTTAACTTTTTATTAATATCTTCAAAAAATATTCTTAAATTATGTTTCATTTTATAAAGTTTTTGTTGACTTACAAAATGTATTAAATTTTTTTTTTCTTTTACAACATTGAATAGCTTTATTGAACCTTGAGTTAAATATTCATAATTTATATAATATTGTATTAAAGCTAATAATTATAAATAAAATTTACACACAACACAGTGAGTGTCCATTATGAGTTTTAGTTCATTATATTTATACATTTGCTTAATATTTATTTTAATTACTTGTATTAAAACATTGATAATTAATATATTTTCTTGATAAAAGTGAAGGTTACAGTCAAAGTAGTGTCATTTGGCAATAACTTTTCTAGACTTATCTGATTTTAAATATTCTAAAATCGATATATCTAATCGTGTTGAAATATCTTAAGTGTAAACTTAATTTATATCATAACTTACTTTCTCTAATTTTATTTGCATTCACTTTAGCTAAAATCCTGTCATCTACATGAGTAAATAAATATGTGACTCAAGTACCATTTTAAAAAATGATTTCTTCTGATGCTAAAAGTAAGTCATAGTCATCTTATAAACTTATGCTTTTCCACAACTAAAGCTTATTATAGAAATATATATTGATCGTAATTTTTTTTTTATTTTTAAGCATAATTTATCATAAATTTTGTATTGTGAAGTTGTAGAAGGTTTGTTTCCTTCAGCTTTAAAATGCTTTTTAATTAGTACAGTGCTATATAATATGTTAAAATTCAGATTATTTTAGAGATTTTTTGTAGAACGGTTGGTTATGCACCCTGTCTTTTATTTAAATGATGCATTATGTTTAACATTAAGTAAAACATTATTTAGAAAAAAATAATAAATCTAATAAAATATTTTTTTTAGCAAAAGATGCAGACTATTAATGGTATAAATCATAAAATACTTTCAATGTACATAATCATAGAATAGAATTATAGGAAATCCTTACTTTTGGATAGTTATCAGCTCCAATAAAAATAAGTTAAAAAGTATGATAATTTTTAACCACTGTTACAAATTTTCATGAAAAATTACTTTCACTTTGAGTAAAACTATGAGTCTATTGGGCACACACTAATTATTTCTTGAAAGGCAAGTGAATTATATGTAGTTTAAATTGTTAAATATTATCTATTTGAGATTATTTAAAGGTGTTAAAATTCAAGCAATTATATAATTAAAAGTTTTTCCTCCAAAGTATTTATTTATATTAAAAGAGGAGGAAAAAAATAGGGTTGCATGAATGGATGTATATAACTAACAAAAATTGAATGTTTGCTGGTGACCTATAGCACTTATTTCATTTGCATATGCAAAAAAGTTTGTTTAATCTTTCATTTCTTATTTTATAACAATAAAAAAAAAGTTATTTTGTTATATTGGGCTAACCTGAATTAAACGATTACTCTAACTGAGGTTATTTCCTTTTTTTCTCATTTCCTAGTGTTCTGTTGATTTCTTTGCTAATGGAATGATATTTTCTAGTGTTCTGTAAATTATCCTACTTGCTAATTTATTTTTATGCTAAAAATAAAAAATTTTCTGTTTCATAATATATACTCATATACTTAAATATGTTTTTAGTTTCAGTTTCATTATTGCAAGCTATGGCATTGTCGGAAATTTGTTGAAGAAACTATAAAAAAAACATGTAAATCTTGTGTTTTTTTATGGTTTCTTCAATATAATTATGAAATATCTTTCAATGCATAGTTATAAAAAGACATTAAAAATCATAATAAAAAAGATTACAATGTATGAAGAAATTTGCTATAAAAGGAAAAGAATTGAAAAAGTTTGGTTATGTTTAGTCTTTGTAGTGCTTAAAAAAAAATTTTTTTTTAGTATTTTTAATCCTATAAGATGCTTACTATTTCATGTCATACTGTTAACTTTATTATATATATATATATATATATATATATATATATATATATATATATAT
>JAPDSC010054314.1:604-10997 GCA_026290005.1 Latrodectus geometricus
GATCAACAAAGTAAAGCATCACTTGCAGCTATGAGTGATTGGGAGGGTGACCACATTCTCTCTCACTGAGTTGCTGGAGCTCCAATGAGAAAAATGTCATCGTTAATCGGTGGCGTCTAAAGTTCTTCCGCTGGTGTGGCGTGGAAATGAAGAGGAACGTTCCCAACTCAGGTGTTAACCCCATCACCAGATCGTGATCCAAAATTATGAGGTTCTTTTAACCGTGATGAAATAAAAAGATGAATCCGATAATATTCTCCTTCCCAACCTTCTTTCCAAGCTGACTGCCATAAGATTAAAGCTCTTGCTTTCAGTTCAATAACTTATGGAATATATTTCTATCTTGGGTGTGGATGTTTTTGTGGATTGAGATCCGTTTTATAACTCCAAATCTTGTTGATAGCTAGGTATCATTTAAAAAATCGTTTCATGTCAAACAAAGTACATCTTTCCAAACTTCCAGATTAAACAAACAAATGAATACAAGCTAAGTATATGAGATTCGAACCAGATATCTTTCATACACAAAATATTTTTTTCTTGTAGCTTAACGATCACCAACTTGTTTACTTTATTGCACTTATTTTATTTTATGCTTCAGGCTGATGAAGCTAAACACAGCAAATTATTCAGTAATCATGAAACCAATTTAATGACAGACCAATATAACTTTCCTTCTTTCTCACCAAACTTTCACGCCACACCAAAGAAGGGACATTAGAGCCTAAGTATTCTAATGAATATAGAATATAGGTTTTCAAAACGTGATGATTTTGTCAGGCACCAAAAATTATTATCTTTTAGAACAATGGTTCTCAACCACTGTGCAGCTGCACTTTTATATGCCACCTAATTCTGAAAGTGTGACACCAAATTTTTGAAGTGTCTGATTTTTGAAATATTTAAAAATCTTATTTCTGTGTATTCGGATTTTTATTATTAATCAACATACAAATGAAAAAAAATTTAGAATGTTAAATGTAGAAGACGATATGAGAATGCCATTGTGTGTGTGTCATTCTTACAATCCAATATAAATTAAATTATCAAAAAACATCAAGTACAAATATACCCTCAAAAGTATCCTTATTATAACATTGTGATAAATTTCTTCACAAACGGTTTGTTGTTCTTGCAGTACATTTGTATTATTCTATTTTACATTCAAAATTATGACCATAAACTATTTTTCACAATCCTTTATACGTAAAAAAAAAAACTTCTAAACTTATCTTTTCTCTGGGTGCCGTCAAATTTTGAAATTAAAAATGTAGTGCAACGAAAAAGGTAGAAAATCACTGTTCTAGATAATAGCACAATGGATTTTTTTCTTCAAAAGTCTATCAATGTTAACAATTAATGATACTAATAACGGAAATATTCGTGTAATAATTAATAAATTAGAAGGCAATTTGATAATACAAAATGAACAATTGAAACTGAGCACTTTTAAATTTGAAAATCTAAGGCTATTTGCTACATTTACACGCAAACGTGACGTCTTTTAGTAACGAAATTCTAAAAAATGATTCCTTCAATTGCTAGCAATCACTTGAAATGAGAAAATAGGGGAATAACATTTCTTTAAACAGATCCGCAATTGAAGAATCTAAGTTTGCTTTCAGGGGAACAAATTATTGAAGCGACTGTGTATCACAAAATGTACCAGTGCAATCGTCTTTTCTGCACTCTCATCAATTTTTACATTCTTGTATTTATTTTTAGAAAGTAAGGTCTATTTCATAAATTTTTCACTTATAGATGAATGGAAAAGGAATAAAATTAAATATTTATCGATGAACGTGAAATATTTGTAAGAATTAATATTGTATTCATAATTCAATACAATATTAAATAATATTAAGTACTATAAAAAATTTATTATCAGATATGTTTTAGCGCAAAATTGATGCTACTAAATATATTTATATCCAAAACAGTATAAAATAATAAATACAATATTAAGTAATTTTGTATTAAAGTTTTAATATTGTTTTCTATATAAATATCTTTGGTATTTGGCCCTAAATCTCATTTCATGATTAATTTTTTCAGCATTCAAACATACAAATAATACAAGCAATATAAATTATTTAGTTAGTGTTTAACGTGATATTTTTAACTTTCTATTCTTACCTAAAGTAGAGTCAACTCAGGAGTTGACTCCTGAGTTATTATAAATCATCGTCGTCCGAAGGAGTTGATAACTGAAGTGGGGCTTTTTTCTCTATGACGCTCTATACTAGCTGAAGAGCAGTGAACTTATGTCTTGACATGTATAAGAAAATTCAGAGCCACTTTATTCGACAAGATAAAGTAACGAACTCACTACTTTCTATTTCAAACAATACTACCTTGTTTCCTTCTTAACAAACTTTATTACAATGGCATATTTTAGACAGCTTATTTCAGGCGGCAAAAGCAGCTAAGACAACCACTCTCCAAGTAATTTTAAGCTTTGGTGAGATGACAAGGTAAAAATCGGAATGGACAAATAAGGACACTCCCCACAGTTTAGGAAAATTGGACGACACCAAATATTAAACATTCACTGATCCTCATACCATGACGGTATCTTAAACTAGATTCAGTGTCGAACTCGCCAATTTCTTTACAAGTGAGATATGAGTCCATAAACTAATTTACATACAAATTTTACAAATCTAATGTAGATAAATAGTTCATATTTAATAAATTATGTGTCAATTATTATAAGCCACCCATTTACATCATGTTAGTAGATTATATTAAGTAACATATAATTATTTAAGTATAAATATCTTAATTTATTTTAAAAGTATATTTAGCTAACTGTGTATTAGTAGTATTTAACTAATTATGTATTATTTAAATATATTTTTACAAATATGTTGACGAAATTTAATCTGGGTTTATGCGTTACAGCCTATTTCCAATGATCGCTATTTAAATTAAATCAGAACAACGAGAAAGTAACCTTAAAATTCTCTAAGGTAATACAGCAAAAAAAATGATTGATAAAATTTACGCATTTATATGCACATTTTTTTCACAAAATGAAGATTTATATTTCAACGGAGTTACAATACGTATATTCGTGAATTGTCATTTAAAAAAGGGTCATTTCACCGTTTTACATAAAGAAAAAAGATTTTTTTTCCATATTTCCCTTTTTATTTTTGTATGATTTATGTAAATTGCTCGGTTACCTGTATTCTCAGATCTAGACTTTAAATCTAAAATATTTTTGAAAAATAACTGAAACATCATATTTTAGTTGGGAAAATCACTAATTATTAATATTAGTTTTATTATAGCATTAAAATTAATGAGACATAGGAATATATTACAGATTAAAATATCAGTTAATAAGTGTTTTAATTATCATCTGCAACAATTAAAAAAATAATTCTTTTACGATTTCTTAAATAGATCAAATATTTTAAGTATTTACCATTATTTACAGGTAAATTTCATATTTCACATTTTGAATTGGAATGAGATGAAATATCACTTTCAGCTTCCTCCTATTTGTTGTGATATTGTTTTCTCTTCAGATAGAATTATACTTTATCATTATAGGAGGATATTATTAGTTTTACAGTGTAAACACATTTACAGTTACTTGATACAAAATGAATATTTTAATTTCGCATCTAAAGTCATAACTTGGATTTTTCTGTTATATTATAAATATGTCTGAAAACTCAACTGAGAAAACTGCTTTGTAATAGAATTTGGAACAATTTTCTCTTAATTAGGTAAGAACAGCTAGTCTTAAATCTAAATAACAATTTCTATTACATGTTGTATTTATTTATAAAAATAATGATTTCTTCTGAGAATATAGTTTATTTGTTATTTACTCTATACTGTAAATTATATTATTTCCAAATAATATATAAACTTTAGGATAACGGAGTTTTTACCTCAGGAAAATATTTCAAAAAAATAAAAGCTGTTTATTATAATGTGATATTTTCAAAAATTTATGTCCTTTATTTATAAAATAATAAGCCATTTGCATCTAAAAACAATTTTTTTTATTTATTTTTTATTTCATTTATATTATTCTTATAGCTACATTATTTCAGAAATTTCACGTAATATCAAATCATAGGAAAAAGCAAGTCAGCAACAATTATTAAAAGCAGATTCATATTATAGTGAAATAAGACGCTAAAGTTTCTTTATATTTGTTTCATGCTAATAATAATATTGATATTTTAAAATACAAATATGAGAAAAATTTTATTTATTTCTTTTTCAGTTATTACAAACATTTTAATTTAAATGCATCTACAATTATTTAAATAAAAATTACATATCTGGTTACATAAAATTAAACAACATGATGTTTTTTAAAACTTCTTTTTATTACACCTTTTTTAATTAAAGTTAATAAAGTCCATAGTTTTGATTTCATTAAAAAAAAATCTTTTTTTGTGTGTCTTCTTACTTAGAATTTGTAGCTATACGAAAATTTCTGTTAAACTTTATGATGTGATTTTATAATGTGATTTATAATAACTTTACATTGTTATGCATAATGATTAAGGTAATGACTTTTATAAACTATATGATTAATCTATTATATTAAAAACTCATTTTGGTCTACCATCTATAATTATTTTTATGATCTATATTAAGTTTACCGTAGCCTAACTATGATTCTGATCTTCAAAGGGAAAAATTTTATACCTACTACTATTGAAGAATATATGTTGGATTAGAAAATTCTTTAGTTTCCATATAATCCCTGATGTGATGTCGAATAAATTAAAGTATTAATCTCAACGTGGTCTGCTAATAAAATTATGCTTTTAGGAAGGAAATGTCCTATGTACGATTCTCATTACTATTTAAACAACTATTGATGAATCTTGGAAATGTACTTTCTTCATACACATCTGTTTGATCGAGTTCTCAAGAGTTTTCTGGAATATTTCTACCTTAAAACGCACAAATGAATTTCATCTCTGTTTAATATAAGTATACCTGTTCTTGTGATCATAGAAATACCCAGACGATATAAATGCATTATGTATTTTCTGGATACATCTTACAATATCCGAATACCATAAAACGTCCCCATCCCCTGCCAAAAAAATACAGTCCATGGAAGATATTTTTATATATTTCTCTGGTCTCTAGTAGTCAAACTATACTTTATTTAGTGTTAAATTGTATTATACGAGAAAATATCGCGTCCTTCTTTGAAAAAGTAACGAGTTTCATACCAATCACTGTTTTGACACCACATCCATCCTAATTGCCTAAGCAGTTGAAAGGAATTATAATCCCCAACGTAAATTGACTTCCGGGAGAACTTTTCATAGATAATAGGTAATATTCACATATCTCAAGGGAGGAAACTCTGAAAACTTCCAAGTACCAACTCCGACAGACTTTCATGTTGATGGAAGAAGTGCAATTTCACCTTATGCTTGTCAACAGTGACTGAAATCGAACCTGAGATCCTTTACTTTGAAGATTCCAAACATTGGATTCCGATGAGTCTTATACCAACTACTGTTAAACAAGAAGAATCAAATATTGCCCTAATGCTATCTATATACCCACCATATGAGATAGAAATTATTTGACACCGTTTAGTGGACAATTTATAACTGGTGTATTCTCTATTTTAGTTCCACCAAGAGAATACTCGAGTATTCCATGTTTCTTCCTTGCATTACCAGAATACGGTCTATAAATACCAGAATTTATATGAAAGATATCCTCCAAGAAGTTGGTATTTGAACCATTGGTAAATGACTTACAGCATCTCTTTGTTTTAGAATATTCACCATCGGATATTAAATATAGTTTGCCAATTGGATCATGCATCTTCTGGGGCTGGTATTTGGATAGTAATATTTGGAATAGAAAAATCTATCAATCCTGTTCAATCTTGATAGAAAAATCAATCAAGTTTTAAATCTATCAATCCTGGCCGCTGTTAAACAATCGAAAATGGAAGTTGTGATTCAGTGTTTCGAATAACCATATGTTGGTGTGAGTGATTGAGAGTTTTCCGACTTTCCTTCTTAGTGACACAAATATACGTAGCAGTGGCTATGAAAAAATCATTTCTGAACTTAAAATGTGAATAGTAAAATCTTTACAGAAGCTTTCAGCTACAAGGCCAGCTACAATTCGTTGTCAGTTATGCATACCATGTACCATTTTTATACCAATAAAAATGGTACATGAAAAGTAACGATTTTAAGGGAAGCACATTCATTTAGTAAGGCTGCAGTCGACTTTTAGAGAAAAGCATTATTCCTATTATTAGAAGGTATTATGTTCGAATCTTGAATTAACAAAGATCCATCACGTTTAAAAAAGGTGGTTAGAGCGTGTTCAATAGCTCAAAATCACTATTCCTCTAAATAAAATGATACTTCTGTTATGTTTTGAGTGTCTTCAAGTATTTCACTGATTGAATGACTGACCTTCAAAACTTGACTTAACACCTCCAGAAGTATCATTTAACTAGGAAGAATTGCGACCCCGACATATTGAAGCAACGTGCTCCAGCCACATTGAATGCGAAGTTTATTAGGTCAAGGTTCGAATCTCCACTACCCTTGAAAACATTTCTTCCCTAATCAATGAGAGAACTTAGTTTACAAAAAGCTCCAAAATTTTGACTGCTATCACATACGTACTTTTCTGATATATTTTGACTGCATTTTCATTTCTTACTAAACAATAAATACCGCTAAGAACATTTATTGGCCAATAAATCAGTCAATTTTCTCGTTTTTATTAAAAGGTTTTAAATGTTTTAAGGTCTCTAGTTTTAAATCTATAAATCCCACTCACCCCTAACACAAAAACATTTCATTTTGTAGATCATTAAGACACTTTGACTTAATGATTTTTTTCAACAACGTAAGCAATTAGAAATAGGTAAAAAAAAATATTACCCACAAACTTAAAAGTTCATGACTCCCAATTACCGAGGGATTAGATCCCCCTTGCAAGCAGCTTTAATTTAAAAAAAAATTAAGATAAAAAGAGGCAGTTATGTAACAGACAAATGTGATTTGGAAATTCGACGCTTGCATTTTTTGCATTAATTCATATATATATATATATATATATATATATATATATATATATATATATTAATTTGATTACTTACATTTTATTGATCAGATTATTTCAATCAAAATAATCTGATCATGCTTCAATATTATCCCCTTATAAGATTATCATAATTATTGTATATATATTCACCAGATTACTAATGTGTACTCCAACTTTAATCTCCCATTGTGATGAATAGAAAGTATTGAATGATTTTCATTAAATAAATTGTAATACTGACTATTTTAGTTATCATTTTATTAAACTTATTGCAATAAATTGAGCAATATTAATTTCGAGCACCATTATTAATGATATATTTCGGTATGTTAAAACTATATATTTTCATTACTAAAGATTATATTCTTTATTTAAATTCTACACGGATTTTATATAAATTTGGTGTGACTTTAGATTTAATTATTGGTTAGCATTTTGTATTATCAATTTACTTTAAATAAAAAAACAAATTTAAATAAAAAATGATTTCAGAAAATCTATTTGTTTTATAGAAAAATTTACTAAAATTAAATTCAAGCGAATATTAAATTTACTTTAAATTATCAATTTACTTTAAATAATAGATTTACTTTAATTTTATCGATTTAAAATTGATTTGAAATCGATATAATAGACGCGTTTTAGTGGTTACTTAATATCGATGGAATACATTCGAGAGGTTATGTTAAATGAAATACACAAAATCGATATCAAAATATTCCAGCGATGAATCAAAAGAAATTTTATAATAATAAATATTTCAATCGATCGACGAAAACTTGTTATTATGTAAAAGAAATTGAATATTCTTCAGTGATTATCTGTATTGATTTATGGAATCGTGCACGCAAATTAAATACGTATCTTTTTCTTTAATTGAGGTATATATATATATACCTCAATTAAGGATACATATATAGTAAAAGTATTCTACTATCTCTTCTTAAATTATAGAATTGAAATCAAATCAAATGCTTTAGCAATTAATATAAAAAAGTTTTCTCTAAAAATGTACTGAAAATACAAAATAAGAAATATTTATAAGTTATATTCTAACACTTAAAATGTGTCAGTTTTTTAAATAGTGGGATATAAGACATTAGTACTCCATCGCTTCTTCAAAAATATTAATTTTTTCCAGGATTATCCTAAAATTATTGAATTACGTTTTGCACATTTTCAATAAATTAAAATCAAGCATATTTCAGTGATTAACTAAAAGGTTTTCTTTAACTAAGCTCTGAAATATTCGATAATATTCCAGTTATAATTCAAACGCATAAGTGAATTAGGTAATCGAAATCGAATATTCTATACCAATTAAAAAAAATTATGCAAAATATGTATTGTTTTGCATAATTTTTATTTTAATAAAACAATATATTATTAAATATATTGTTTTATTAAAATAAATTTTTCTGTGGTTATCTTAAAATGTAACTAAAATATACATTATACTCCTTATTCTAAACATTAATAGAATACATATGAAATATAAAAGTAATAATCGAAATTAACCTGAAAGATTTACATTAATCAATAAAAACAATTTAAATTTTGCCTTGACTTATCTCAAATAATTAAAAATTACAGTCTTCTTATTATCTTAACGATAGATATGGAAATTATGCACAATTTTACTGTAGTAATTATAAATGATAAAAATAAATAAATTATAGATTTGAATGGGAATACTGCTTTGAAAAATAGAAAACAATATTACAGAAACGTATAATTTTGTAAATCGAAAGCAATTTCCTAATAATAATCTAAGCTTAACACCACTAAAATATTTTAAGAAATGTTCTAAGTTTAGCGCTACTTTTAATATAATACTAAAACATAGTAAAAAAATTAAAACAATTAAAATTTCAAGGCATATTTATTGATGCAATTGAATTTTTGAATATTTGCTAAAGATGAATACAGTAGACATATTTAATACATTTACAACAATTTAACTATTTACTAGTACAATCGAAACAAAATTTCTAATTCTTCCTTAAATTTTTACCCAAATTTTCCACCATTTTAAATTACATAAGATTCATTTGTATATTAAATTTAGATTTCGATTTGCAGTTTACCAGAGAGACACTTCTCCAAAAGTATTCGCCTAATTAGTCAAAAATTGAAATGAAAACTTCTCTTGCAACGGTTTAACGTGATACAGAAGGAATATCGATTCTCGTAATTCTTCGTATCGATCGACAATAGACGTTATCGATAAACTTATTTGATGAGGGAAGGAATGTGCGGTTTCGTTCGAATATCGTTCCAGGCGTCGGGGGAATTATTCTAAATTCCACTAACGAGGACGTGCTTCAAAGATGGTCGCCCGCGGACAACTTCCGATATCAAATGAAATTATGTTCGAGAACTGTTTGAAGAAGACTTCTAAAATCTTCAGCAATCCATACATCGAATGGATTTAAATGGAGCACATTTACAGAAATGTGACACTTTAGGACAGATGCAGCCCAAACCCGAAGACCCCCGTTAATGGAACACCACGATGGAATACTTGGAACTCACGTTTAGACAATCAATTAATAGTCACGTGGCTACTTAGGGATTTATCTTAAGACAGTTTATGACAACGGTTCTTCCATCCAAAGTACATAAGCATTAAAATTAAAGTTTATGACGAGTCTGATCTCTCAATATGTATACATATGTATAGAATTACAATTAATGTTATTTGTAAGATTTTCTATTAAAAGTATAGAACAATGAATGTTTAAAATAAGATTATAAAGAAATTAATGTTTTGTTTTTAAAATTTTTATTTTATCTACAAATATTTTTTTACAAACATATATGTACTAGAATAATAATATATATATTATCAATGTATTATTCTACAGCAAAAACATCATTACAATTTTTAATGTATACAAAATATAATCTTATTGAAAATACAAAACAAAATCGTATGGAAAAATTACAAGTTACTAAATTGTACTTTATACCAAATTCAGAAAATAAATCATTGAAAAAAATTGATAAATAATTGCGTAATCCTTTATTTTTACCTTACATAATAATCGATAAAATGTTACAAGTATGATATAGTATAATAAATTATTCTGCTATTAAATATGAATAAAATTAGGGGGAATAGTCTACTATCTATTCTTCTAATTCTATCTATAATAGATGTATTTTTATTTTTCTAGATAGAAAAAAGAATATTATATATATATGTTACCGTGAAAGTCCGAAATCTGGAGAATGTCGACATTCGCTGGTGAATGTCAACATTCACATAGTCGCTTGGTGTATGTCCGAAATATTTGCTAGATATCCTCATTTC